>ML777007.1:54045-111554 GCA_009831015.1 Picea engelmannii | reverse complement strand
CGGCAAGCTATCGTCAGCCTGCATCATCAACCGTCATGTTAGATTATGTCAACAACATATCATAAGATCAATAGCATATCATCAAAATGAAACAATATCATCATAAACGAAACAACTCATATAACCCACTCCCTGACTCAATCTGGAGTCCAAGGGAGTTCCACCGATGTCACTGCATCCTCAAGGTCCAAAACCCTGCACACTCAATGAAACTGAGTCAGCAGCACCTGTCTAACTCAAGATAGTAACACATCATGTCATATAATTTAACGCATCATAATGAAGGAAACAATTTTATCATCATCAAAACCCAGATCACTTGCAAGCAAGTGTCCTCAAAGAATAAGTTTGGTAAGTGCGCCAGAGCGGGATGTTACAGAGACACAGAGGGGAATCATGATTTGATCATCGATCAATTGATGTGATCGATGATCATGATACTAAGTTATCCAGATAATGGAGAGTCAAGTTTTGTCACTATACAGGTTACTGGAATTGAGATAAATGTTTTGAGGAACAATGACCATTGGATCAAATCCATTGTTAAATCATAGCTATTGATTATATCGGGTGAGTTTTGGTCTGTTGTGTTTAAAAATAAATGATTGAGATTAGATCTGGGACAAGCTTTACCAAATTGACGACTCGCAGAGTACTAGCCTATCGACCCAATGTATTTAAAAACAAGTGTAAAATGGTACTCTGGTGACCCGATAGCCCAGGGATGGGAAATATATATAACTGATCATTTCTGAGCCAAATCAACGGATAAAGGATATATCGAGAGTTAGAAAGTGCGAGGAATTGAAGAGAAAGGAGACCAAATCCTTGTGTAAATATCAATGGTGGAGATCAAACATTGGACCAAATATACAATCCATATTGCATCAGATTATCGGGTCTCAATGTTTTATCAAACCAAGTAAAAAGGTAGTACGACTACCCCAACATCTTGGTGCCCTGACATCCCAATAAAGTGGTACCACTGGACCAGAACACAAATTAAAATTCCAGTGTAGAAATGAGTTAGGCCTGACATATCAACACCCAAAATCGTTGGTATAGTGGCCATATAAGCCCATCAGACCCCAAGACATATTGATAAGGAGTTTGGATCCTGACATTTCGGTACTCTGGTATCAAGGTTCCAACAAGCAAGATTTCGATATGTCGGATTGGACCGGAAGATTGGTACATAGTAATTTCGATCTGGTATTAGGCCCACAATCATAGTCGTGATTGTATAACACCAAGGAATAAGCACTCGGTTATAACATCTAGTCGCAAGGAGAATAAGGGCCTAGCAATTGGGTGAAATAAATGCTCGATTTTTATTGAAGGGAATGTTAGCGTCGACCCACAAAGCACTTGAATAAAGAGCCTCTGTCTAATTCTTTGGAATTGTTGGACTGAAGAGGGGATCCGAAACCTACTTCTATTTGGGGAATAAACAGAACAAGAGTAGACTTGAAAGCAACTCAATGTTGAAGATGCAGAGTTTGAGAGATAGGAGAAATAACTTGTCATAACAGTGAACCATGCATAGATGGCTCATGAAGACAACCTTGAGAATGAAGAAATTAAAGACCAACATTGAGATACAATGTTGATGGATTTTGAGGAAGAAATAATACTACTGGAAGAATGGATAACAAAACCAAATATTGATGAAGACTGCATAACAATTGCACACACAAAGTATTCAATGATACTTGATATGAGAGAATAATTTGAGGCATCAAGAGGAGAAGAATAGTTATTAGTTTTTCAAACCAATTGTTTGTATGAGTATGTGAATCATAGGCAACCATAGGATGCATAGTTGTATAAAGGAGATGGAGATGAAGACAATAAGAAATTGCAGAATGAAGAAGAAGATGAGTATTCCCCTGGACCTAAAAACATCAAAGAAATAGAGACCAAGGAGTTGGAAGAAATAATAGGGAGTCAATATGAAGGACATAGCCAACAAAGGAGATAGTTTGACATTGATATTGATGGTTTTTGGAAGCTGTTGATGAATAAGTCCAGATGGAAAGGGCACAGAATGAAAAATAAAACTATCCACAAATTGCAATCAGCTGAAAAGGACTACATCAATAATGTAAGTGAACAATAGCATAAGGTTTGGGATCAAGGAGGACTTCACCAAATGAAGACTTATGATTAGGATATCATGGAAAATTTTAACCTTGGGAGTTTGATGTAGGAGAATTTTTCCTCCAAAAACAAGCTTGTTGAACTGACCTATGGAGTCTTAGAAATTTACTAAAGGGAGTTAGTTCCCTTAATAGAATTATTGTATTTTCCCTAAGTTTTTAATTATATTCTAGAAGTATTACATAGGATAGAGTTTGTTGGATTGAGATTGATTAAATGTATTGAATCTGCTTAACAAATACAAATCTCGAGACTTTGTAGATGTCTAGAGAGATCTCAGGTTTAGGTCCAAATAACATGGAGATTTTTGTGGATTTGAACAGATCAAGGAGTTTGTTAGATTCCTTGTATATTATTGTAAGCCTGTGAACATGTTTGGTGTGGCCAAATTAGTGAAGTATTGATCCAAAGGAGAGTATGGCCAGATTAATGAAGAATCATACCAAAGAGAGAGAGAGAGGGGGTCGAGGAAGAGCACTGAATGTAGAATCGAGCCATGGAGGTATTGCCTATAATTTTGTTTAGTGATCAATTTTAATAGAAGCATATCAATTATGTGTGCAATCCCTGTTAATGTCTGTGATTTTTAAATACCCTAGAACGAGTAATCGGGCTAGTTTGAGTATGGAGTCCCATAAGGGGGTCACGTTTTGATCATCGATCAATTGATGAGATCGATGATCTTGATTCTAAGTTAACCGGATAGTGGAGAGTCGAGTTCTATCATTGTGCAAGTTACCAGACTTGAGATAAAGGTTTTGAGGAGAAATGACCGTTGGATCAAATCCATGGTTAAATCATTGCCATTGATTATATCGGGCAATTTTTGGTTTGTTGTGTTTAAAAATGGATGGTTGGGATTATATCTAGGAAAATATTTACTAGCTCGATGGCTTGTAGCATACCGACCTATTGGATTGGTGTATTTCAAAACAAGTGTAAAATGGTGCTTCGGTGACCCAATAGACCGATGATGGGAAATAAATATACCTATCCATTTATGAGCCAAATCAACATATGAAGGATATATCAAGAGTTAGAAAGTGCCAGGAAGTTAATGAAGAGGTAACCAAATCCTTGTGTAAATATCAACGAGGAAGATCAAACATTGGAACAAATATACAGTCCACATTGTATCAAGATATCAGGCCCCAACGCGTTATTAAACCAAGAAAAAAGGTAGTACAAATACCCCGGTATCCTGGTTTCCCAACATCCTAGTGAACCAATGTCATTGGACCAGAAAAAAATTAAAAGGATGCTGCAAAAATGAGTTAGGCCAGACATCCAGAAACCATACATCGTTGGTATAGTGGCCATGTCATCTCGTTGAACCCCATGACATATCAAGAAGGAGTGGTAAGATGTTCATATCTTGACATTCTTATACTTCAATATCGAGGTTCCAGTACACAAATTTTGGTTATCTCAAATTATATAGAAAGATTGGTAAGGGTTGTATGTTGTACTCGCGACATAGTAATGTTGATCTGGTATCAGGCCCACAATCATAGTCATGGTCCTATAGCACTAAGGAATAAGTGCTCGGTTATAACATTCGATCATGAGGAGAACAAGTGTTGCATGGAAGCGGAGTCCCTGCCAGGTTGGGATGGGAGTAAATGTGAGGTAGTAGAGACATGTGGGTAGAAAGTTGAAGTAGATGTGGTTTGCATGCAAAACATAGTAAAGTAAATATATAGTTTTATACATATGAAATATGTACTTTTATACATACGAAATATGTACTTGTTTAAAGTATATATTTAAATTTATACATACGAAATTTGTACTTTTATAAAGTATGGGGATGATATTTTATAGAGCATGCATAGAGCCCTCATTGCATACTTATCCAGTTTTTGGATCACGGGTTCTCGGGGTGGCAGGTTCAAAGTTGGGCCTCTTATGTTCCATGGCCTACAAATAGCATCGATAGTTCCGCGATATACAAAATGACATGCAGAGTGGCGGACTATAGAAATTTATCAGAAATTAATAATGTCAGTTATACAATAGAATAGTAATAAGGTATGTTACATCGGTTCGTGGAGAAAAACACCAAAAAATTAGCATTGTTGAACTATTTTTCATTAAAACTAAGGATTTTCTTGGACAAAAAAGATATAGCATTGTCGAATTGGTTTTCTTTGCACACGTTTTACAGAGCATAGATGGAGCGATCATTCCATACTTAGCCAGTTTTTAGATCGCGGGTTCTTGGGCTGTCGGTTTCAAAAATGGGCCTATGTTGTTCCATTCCCTATACAAATTGACAAGAGGGCTTGCGAACTATACAAACTTATTATAAAATATATAATGTTTGTTACATATCTCTAGAAATTACATCAACATTTAAAACATCAACGTCGTTGAAGATCAAAAAATTAGCATACAATAGGAATTTTGCACCCAACAATTCCGTCATATACATGAGACAGTAATTTATAGAAGATTATACCATTGTACGAATATTTATAGTAATTTGTATAATGTTAAAAAACTTCATACATTTTGTACTGAACAATTACGGAGTTGCGGGTTGGTGGAGTCCCGGGTTCACACTTTTCATGTCCAATGTGTTACGTGATATACATTTTTCACCAAAGACTTCCATCATATACATTTTGCAGTGAATAATTCCATGATATACATGACACAATGCAATTTATAGAATATTACAACGTTGTATGGATATTTAAAGTAATTTATATAATGCTATAACATGTCTTAGTTAATGAAAAGTATAAGCAATTTTTTAAATTTTATTCAATACTTTTTTTTTTATAAGTAAGATTGTATAAAAGTTTGTCAAAATGAAGGAGTACAGAGAATTTCCATGGTTTCAAGCTGTAAATACTGAGCTTCCTTGAGGGAAAACTAGGTTAGCCAGCCAAACCGCTTCATAACTTAAGTGTAGATTGTCATTGATGCAAAAAGAGTTCAAAATTCTGGCCCGTAAGGGTGGGCGCTAGAACCGTGGAAAGTGTTGATAGCGTAATTATAATAACCATGGACAAATGCATGAAAGGTTGGTATGCACATGAAAAAACAATAGACAAAAACAACATATATCATTGGTATGGGTTGTAGTGCGGTGATGTGGCCATGTAAAAGGCGCAAAATGTCATGTCCCCGGGAGGAGGCGACTCCTCCTAGACTGGTGTGTGGTCTAGTTTCATAGCGTTCTCCATCTCTGGTGGTAGGTGATCTTCCTTCTGGATGTCCTCTGGGCGTGATGGAAGCCTCTGGTCCTCGCAGTCTGTGTCTGCGTGGACCAAATTTTCCAATGGCAACACTAGTGTCGAGGTTGTTGTTGCTTGGGTTGTTGCTGATTAGGCTACCTCTGGTGTGAGGAGATGAGCACCTTGTAACACGGAGAGAAATTGCAGGAGTCGAGAGGATTTTCCATCTAGTGTCTGTAGGTTGAACATGAGGTTGTCCATGTCCCGACGTAGGTCGAATACCATGCTTTGCACCAGTGTAAGGCATGTTTTCCACTCGCATTTTGGGTCAGCGTTGGAACCCGCTCGAGATTGGGGTTGTCGTCGCGAATTTTGACTGGCTTCTGGACCATCCATCTAAAATTGGGTGTCGTGAAGCTGGTCCTGAAGTGACTTGGTGGCTGGAGAGTTGGGAGGGTCCAAAGGTCTTGGGTGTGAAACAGATGCCGAATTGGCTAAAGGTCCTGGGTTGTTGTTCAGTGAGGCCCATGAGCAGTCTAGCTCCTCCAGTCTGTTGGAAAGGGAGGCAGGAAGGGGTGGGAGAGATGCGGGAATTTGAGTCGACTGCGCCAGGGAGGAGGATGAGGTGGCTGAAGAGGAGGAGGATAGCATGGAGGGAGAAGGCTGGGGACGCAGGACTAGGTAGGGTCGGTTTGGCTAGCAGGCTAGTCGGCCTTTGGACTTCCTTCGTAGCCGGGGAATATCCGGGACAGTGGGAGAGCGAAAATGCGGTAGGAACAGAGCAGGGAAGGACAAATGTAGAGAAGGGAAAGGCTGGGCAAGAAGATGAGCTCTGAGAATAAAAAGAAGGAAAGAATGAGCCATCTGGAACTGCTGGAGCAATTGAAATAGGCTGGGCAGCTGGTGAGGTTCCATAAATGGCCGCACACACAGAGTAAAGGTAGAGCGAGGGTGCTGGTTCATCGAAAGGATGTGAAGGAAGAGAAGGGTGCACTAAGAGTAATGACACCATGCCTCGAGCGAACTGAACTTGAACTAATTAGGCAGTTGGGAGTCAGTGGCACGTGATCGTCACATCATCGGTGCCACAGAGTATCACTCCTGGCTGCTCCGCTTGACGCGTGTGCTCTACTAGCACCCCAATCCATGGGAAAGGGAATAAATGCGAAGGAGTATAGACACGTGGATAGGAAGCTGAAGTACATGGGTACGTGGGAAAAAAATGGGGAAAATAGTGGTAATGTGGGTTACATAGGTTTCTTGACAAAAAACAACAAAAAAAATTAGCATTCTTGCACACAATAGAAATAGAAATTTATGAAATGAAATGTTCCTGAATAACATAATTTATACATACAAAATATGTAATTTTACAAGGCAGAGTCCTGATTCAATAGTTAGTGAGCTTTTGGATGGTGACTTCTCGGGATGTTTCTTTTCTTCTGTGCCCTACAAAAAGCAGGGATAGTTCTGCGATTTACAAATTGACAATCGGAGTTGCGGACTATTAGAATCTTAAGGGCATGGTGCCCAAAACATTTAGCATTTCTGAAGTACTATTATTTAGATATGCTTTTCATACGGTCGTGGAAAAAGTACACAGAAATAGTAGTAACGCGTTGGTGCGCTGAAATTCGGGCTTTGTTGTTCCGTGGCCTACAAATTGCACCCAGAGTTCCGCGACATACAATTTGACAATTGGAGTTGTGGACTATTTGATATTTAAGGGCGTACATATGTTACAAAGAAGAGTTGCTAGATACCAAATATGTAATTTGATTAAGTAGATATATAGACCATTGTCGTTGTCGGGCTAGCAGGCTGAAAATTGTGCTCCCATAGGTTTGTGGACAAAAGCATAAAAAGACTACCAATACCTAATTAGTTTTATTTAAAACAAAGGCACGAGAGCTTCATTCCGGGTTATCGGGGTGGTGGGATGAAAATTGGGCTATTGTTGTTCTGTCGCCTATAAATAGCACCGAGAGTTCCGTGAAATACAAATTGAGAAGCGATTTTGTGGACTATTTGAATTTTTGGATCGCGGGTTGTCGGGTTGTTGGGATGAAAATTGGTTTTCTGTTGTTCTATGCCCTACAAATAGCATTGAGAGTTCCACGATATACAAATTGACAAGCGGTCTTGCGAACTATTTGAAATTTTGGATCGCGTGTTCTCGGGCTAGGGGGATGAAAATTGGCCTTCTGTTGTTTCGTGGCCTACAAAAATAAAATATGTAATTTGATGAAGTAGATATATAGAGCATGCACAAAAGCTTCATTCCGGGTTGTTAGGATTGCGAGCTGAAAATTGGGCTTTTGCTGTTCCGTGGCCTACAAATACCATCGAGAGTTTCGTGATATACAAATTGACATGCTGCTTTGAGGACTAGAATTTTTGAATGGCGGGTTCTCAGTCCGGCGGGCTGAAAATTGGGCTTTTGTTGTTCCGTGGCCTACAAATAGTCCGTAGAGTTCTGCGATATACAAATTGACAAACATACTTGTGGACTATTTGAAATTGAAGGCGCTCGTGTCGAACAAGTTTAGCATTCCCAAATTAGTTTTCCTTTTTACATATGTTGCTAGAGTAAAAAATAAATAAATAGTACCGACGTCTGTTACATAGGCTGGTGGAGAAAAGTATGAAACAAATATGATTCCCGAAATAGTTTTCTTTAAAAAAGCGGCTTCTCGACTTAGGAATTTTTTGGATCGCGGGTTCTCGGGATGGGGACCCGAAAAACATGCTTTTGTTCTTCTGTTTCCTACAAATAGCACCAATTGTTCCGCGATATACAAATTTAGAATCAAACTTGTGGAGTATTTGAATTTTAAGGAGCTTGTGTCCCAAAAATTCATCATTCGCAAATTAGTTTTCTTTACATAGGTTTTACATACGCTGGTGGAAAAGAGGGCAAAAAGTATAGTACCAGTGTATGTTACATAGGGCGGTGGGTAGAAGGACGAAATAAATAGCATTCCCGAATTAGTTTTCTTTAAAACAGGGGCTCCTTAACACAAGAAATTGAAATTTATGAAATCATAGGTTCCTGCAGACCATAAACTATACATAGAAAATATGTAATTTTTTAAAGTAGACATTTACTTTTATAGATACGAAATATGTACTTTCATAAAGTATGGGGATGAGATTTTATAGAACAGCGACGGAGCCCTCATTCCATGTCCTACAAAGAGTAGGCATAAATACACGGTGTACAAATTGAGAAGCGGGCTTGCAGACTATTTTAATTTTAAGGGCCTTTGTGACAAACATTGTGCAGGACATGTTGCAAAGATGCAAGAAATGACAGTCTCTTTACATTTGAGTAGAAAGAAAGTAATGAACACAATTTTACGACATTTATATAAAAAAATAAAAAAATGTGTTACATATTGCTGAAAATTTAAAGAAACACACACACACACACACACACACACATATATATATATATATAAGTGAAATTTGATATATGAAATTTGAGTAAGTGATTTATGTCATAGTCCATTCGAAAAATGAAAAATCTAGGAACACATAAAAGCAGGAGGAAAACTAGCCTTCCCGAATTAGAGCATAAACGAAACCCTCATTCCATACTTGGCCAGTTTTTGGATCGTGGGTTCTCGGGCTGGGGACCTGAAAAGTGGGTTTTTGTTGTTCCATGACCTTCAAATAGCACCGAGAGTTCCGTGATGTACAAATTGATAATGGGACCTGCGGACTATTTGAATTTCAAGGGGCTCATGTCCCAAATATTTAACATTTGGGAATTACTTTTCTTTACATAGGTTTTACACACGGTGGTAAACAAATGTACAAAAAATATAGTACCAATGTCTGTTACACAGGGTGGTGGATAGGAGGACCAAATAAATAGCATTTCCGAATTATTTTTCTTTAAAACAGGGGCTCGTGGATACAAGAAATTGGAATGTATCAAACTATAGGTTCCTGGAGAGAATAAATTGTACATAGAAAAAACGTAATTTTTTAAAGTAGATATTTAATTTTATACATACAAAATATATACTTTTATAGAGAATGTACGGAGCCCTCATTCTATATAGTGTGACAGATCCCAGATTACATACTTAGGCAGTTTTGGAGTGTGGGTTGTCGAGTTGGCGGGCTGAAAATTGGAAAAAAATGAAACGTGTTTCATATTCTTGGAAATTTAAAGAAACATATATATGTGTGAAATATGATATGTCGAATTTGAGTGAGTGATTTATGTCATACTTTATTTTGAAAAATAAAAAAAGAGAATAGAGATAAAATAAACAGAATGACTTCACATTCAGCATAGCTGAAGATAAAAAAATCCAGGAAGACATAAATATATAAGGAGACAAAAGATAAGTTTTATTTGGAATATATGAAAAAAATAATAGTTTGTTACATATCCATGGAGAAGTAAATGTGTTTGTCATATAGACTGGGATTGGGGCTCCCGTAGACCATAACATAAATATGTACAAGAAATAGGAGTGTGGAAAGAAGTTGGACACGCTAGAATGTAATACCTGAAAAGTAGAAATGGGAAGATGAGTTTTTGCCTATAGATTTCTACTCAGAAAAGGAATAACTGGATTGATAAAGAAAGGACTATCACTATACACTTATAGGGATGGTACGTATAAGTAATTTTTGTGTTTGGTTGGTCATGCCTTTCCCTGTTGGTTTTTGTGGGAAGCCTGCTTCAATAACTGGATTGATACACAAAGGATTTATGCATTTGCCTGTTGGATTTCATGGCTGATCCACTTCAAGTTCTCTTCAATATAGCTTCTCAAGGGGGCGACGTTGATGTCATTGCGGATTAAAATGTTGAAAACTTCATTTTCTAATTTTCTTAGATGAATTGAAAGTTTACATAGACCTTCATGAATGTCTCCATTCTGTAGCGAATACCCGACTAGCCAATTGTCCACCTCTTCTTCATGATATTCAACAATTCTGTAAAAACTTTCTAAAGACAAGGCCTTCAAATTATCAACTTGTTGATCAAAAGCTTGCTTAATTAACGTCAGTGAGTTGAGGATTAAGTTGGGGTCCTGGAAGCTGTTTGTCTTTCCTGCTAAGTCTATTTTGGTGAGATTTGTGAATAATGTTTCTTTCTTTGATATTGCTTGCTCACACGATTGCACAATTAGGTACAGGTTCTTCACTTTCTGTTTCCAATATGCTTCTAATTGAGTGAGCCTTTTTTGGATGGGAGATCATGTTGTCTTCTTCTCGTCTCTGGCATGTTTTTGACATGAAAGGCGAAAGGGATGACCGAGTGCACATAGAAAGTTTCTTCATTATTTAAATCCATCTGCAGAAGTAGGAGCAAGTTATCTGCCCTTCTCCCCAGGGAATCCATATTCTGTGATGTTTCTCGGGCCTTGGCAATTAGTTCTATTCTTTTATTGATATTTTTCTCCACATATCCTCTACAGGATGCGAGGAAGCTAGAGGAACCTTTTAGTTTTGTTGCAGGGGTGTACCTAGTCCCAGGCATGGCTATTTCCAAGGAACTGTCAAGCAATGTCATAGGAAACAAAGCTTCCTCTACTTCCTTAATCCGGTTCTTTAGTCTGGCATTTTCGGCTTCAATGACTCCAACGAAATCATGAAGAGAATCTCTGGTTGCCCTGTGAAGTTTAGATATTTTGGATGCATGCATATTGGCAAGGTTAAGTTCTGAGCGATGTTTTCTTTTCTTATTTTTTACATCTCTTTTTTCAATGATTAATTTTTTTTATTCGGTTTAAAAAACAACGCTCTGGAATACGAAGGATTCATCTTCGTCAAAAAATTCAGTACCAACCATGTCCATTAAGAAGGCATGATGAATTGTGTGTGCCGTATGTTCAAGGTTGCAGAATATACTTTCCAGATCAACGTCAAGATCCATGTTTTGACGGTAAATTTCGGGTTGCTCTGCCTCCCCTACAATTATTTTTCCATTCTTCTGCACGTGAAGCTCTTGAGGAAGATGTTCACTGTATCTCTACAAAATTGTTGTGGATATATTGGTAGTAGTTTATCAAAAGGTTGGTTGTCTCCAAACACTGCTTGAAATGAAGAAATGGAGGGGACAATATAACCCCCCGCAAACATTGCTTCCATGCGTGTGAATGGAAAATATCCTCATTAATGATGATATCTATATGCTTGTTGTATGGTGACCTGTTAGAAGTAAAGTGTAGTTATTGCAAACTTATAAGTGCGAAGGTGAGGGTTACAACGAAGAACATTTAAGGATTGGAGGTTTCGTGAATGAACCAAGTTGGTGGCGTGCGAATGACATTGCATGGTATTTGAAATTAAGACTGGGAAACAATTGGAGGTTTCGTGAAGGAAGCAAGTTGACGGTGTGTGAATGAAATTCCATGACATTTGAAATTAAAACTGGGAAGGGAGAAGAAAATGCTTCGCAAAAATTTCATTAATGGAAAAACTTCCCGAGCCTTGTGCGCATCAATGACAGCTTAGACGGTAGTTGCACGATGACCTGTTAGCATTAAATATTTAGAAAGAAGATATATATACACACACATATATATAAACAATATTTTTTATTATGCACACGTGTGAAGGTAGCGGCCATGGGGCAGAGCAAGCAAGGAAGGAATGACCAAGTCTGAAAGTGCATGGTTCAGGATCGCGGGTTCTCGGGCGGACAGGTTCAAAAGAAGGCCTCTATTGTTCGATGTTCTACAAGTAGCACACAAAGTTCCACGATATACAAATTGAGAAGAGGACTTGCAGGCTGGCCGAGACTTGATAGACCATCTACAGTTTCTGGACCGCGGGTTCTCGGGCTGGCGGGGTAAAAAATGGTGTTGTATTTTTCAGTGCCTTGCAAATATCTTATGATAATAAATTGAGAAGCGTATTTGCGAGGTGACCAGCTCAACATTCTACTCCAGGGCTGGTGGGATCCCACAAACGAGCAATACATATTTGCGGGTTGTACATTGGGCTGATTTCCACCATATAGAAATTCAGTTCTTAGGCTGGTGGGTTCAAAATTGCCTAAGCAAAGCAAAGGGCTCCGTCCGACTCCCACTACACATTTCATAATTCATGTGCAACACCAATTCTGTGATTAGCAAATCAATGTGTGTAGAAACGAGGCAAAAGTAAATATGTGCCTTTATAAAGTATGGACATGAGATTTTATAGATCATGTACCGATATCGCATTCCATACTTGCGGGTTCTCGGATGGGAGGGGTCAAAAAATAGGCCTCTATTGTTTTGTGTTTTACAAATAACACATACAATTCCATGATATACAAATTGACAAACGGACTTGCCGAGTGGCTGAGAATTTATAGAGCATGTACAGTTTGTGCATTGCGCATTGTCGGGTTGGCGGGGTTAGAAACTGGCCTCTATTGTTCGGTGCCCTACAAATTGCTTATGATGCACATATCCCTTATTCCATACTTAGCCACTTATTTGGATTGTGCACTTTCAAGCTTCACACTGTGCCTTTGATGTTCCCTGTCCTGCAAATAACAATTATAGTTGGGCGATATACATATTGACAAATGGACTTGNAAGAAAAAAAAAAAAAAACATACCTGCAAACAAGTTTGACAAATTCAGAGAAAGTAAAGGAAAAAATGTTTACAATGGAACATAGGCAGAAAAAGATTGCACCTTTTCATTGATTCGTGTACATCTCTGGGTAGGAGTTCTTTGCACCTTGTAGTTTTCCTTTATGTTTCTATCAATAAAAGTATAAAACAAAAGGGATATGAACATAAGCTTAGATGTTAAGAAAAAGGAAACTACTATGTACATATACAAAAAAAAATGAATAAGATGAATAGAGTCACAAAGAGTTTTTTGAGGATGTACCTTATTTTTTCTTTTTTTGCACAATGTATATTTTATAATTAGAGTAGAAGATCGTATGTATGCTCACTAGAACGCTATGTGTATAAATCAGGGATACATATATGCTTTGAAACATAGAAATATGATTTTGCAATAAGTTTGATGTATATGTCATAATTCAAGTGCAATACCAATTGTATCGTGATCATACCAATATGTGTCTAAGACAAACATACTGTATTGAGAAATGGGCACATTGGACCAGACATGGTCAATAAGTGCATTTTACAGATGGGTTGTGTTGTTCAGAAGAAAGCGCAGACTGTATTTGCACATGTAGTTTTGCAATTCTTTTGTTCTGCCAGTATTTTGTAGCATGTCAATATTGACGTCCCCTACAAGTACAATGGATCCATTCAGATGGAAATGGTCCAATGCATTGGAAATAAAATTTATTATGTTGGAGAATGCTGCATGGGGAGCAACGTACATATTTAGTATTGCAACTTCTGTTCCATGGGAAATGTTTTTGGAAAGCACCAGTTCAACATTGTTTTCTTCGATATGTATGTGGTCCAAAATTGGTACAAGTTTTTTCACCAGTATCATCACCCCATGTGTAATGTAACTTGATATGCAATTGTGATTTGGGAATTGTTTGTTCTGCATGCATAATGCCATGTGTGTTTCCTGCAAGCACAGAATATCGGATTGCATTAAATCATAGTCATTCAGTATATCCTCCATGTGTGCATTTAAGATGCGTGTGTTAAGCGAGAGAATTGATACAAATGAATTTGTTTGTATGGATTGGTAATCATAATGTAGTTTCCATTTTGCAGTGGTCCTGATTCGTTCCATCTCAATATCAACTTTTTGTTTCACTTTGAAGTTATCTTTTGTCAGAGGACTTAGTAAATACAAGGAGTCTATGCTTATGACACGGGACAATGTTGTGTATACAAGTCCATGTATCTGAATTCCAGCAGGTTGAAATGCAACATTATCAAGTGTTAGTCCTTGTGATCTATGGACTATACATGCACATGAAAGTTTAATCGAAAACTGTTTGCGAATCTTCAGTCAACTTGTCTTTGTTGATGTCGATACTGGCTTTGATATTCACAAAATAGGAGTCCAATCGCTTGCAGTGTTTGAATTATATAGATAAGACAACTTGCTTGCTTGTCGCTTGCCTATATGCAGTTCATGGAACTTAATCGAAAGGAAATCTATTTTTTCTGTCTTCGTATAGCCTTTCAATATTCCATCTTCACCATTCACCAAGATATCCTGTGAATCATAGTTATAGGCATATATTTCAACTAGCATTTCTAATTTTAGTGCAAGGTGCAAAGGTAAAGTGACTGAATGTTCATGACGTGGGACATTTCCATGGTTGTCTTCTTCCAAGTCAATTGAATTGATGATGCTATTATGCTTTCCAACATCCTTATTTCTGTAGAACAGGTAAGGGAACGTTGGATCTATTGGTCCAGGCCATAAGCACCTCAAATTGATATAGGTCAAGTCATCATATGTTTGGTTGTTTGTGCGCATTCTATTTAGAATTGCAATGAATGTTTCATCTATCTGGCGCATTGTAGTATGCAACTCAAATCATTTAATATTGTCTCTCCACAAGTCATGGGTCATTGTTTCCATGTTAACGATAGGTTGTTCAAATATAAAAGAATCTTGGATGGGTTGTGCCCGGTAAAGATCGCCACAGAAGATCATGTCAATGTTTCCAAAGTATTTGGTTTGCACATGTTTTATGCTTCTTAGCCGATTGTCAAGGGAATAAAAGAACCGACTGCCAATCAAAGATGCTTCATCTATAAAGACAAGTTGGAGTTCCTTGTAAATATTAGATAATGTATCCAACATTTCCTTGCTAAGTGGAAGAAACTGTGACTTGTTAAAAGGCATTAAAAATGCAGAGTGGACTGTTGTTCCACTAGCATTGTATGCAACTTTTCCTATGTATGAAACTATTAGGCCCTTTGGTTTCATAGGATCAGAGTAATTGTTTGAATCATATATTCATATAAGCATTTGGAAAAATGCTTTAGCTGTGAATGTCTTGCATATTCCTGCTCCACCTGTAAGGAACATGTGCACATGACTGTTCATGTTCAACTGTTTTTTAAGGGCAATGTCCTTTGCAATTGTTTGTTGTTCGCGATTCAACATATGTCTTATTATGTGGTATTCATTATTTTCAATCAGGAAAGGATGTTTTGTAACTTGAAAACCAAGGTTGATACGTTTTTCACTTTTAGCCGTTGGAGGACGAGGAAAATCCACTTGTAAGTCATAGGACTCGAAATGAGTTCTGGTTGTTTTTGGGTTTCTGAATGTCTCATCATGATTTCCAGGGTTTTCTAGGTCATTAAGTGCAACTTCTAGATCGCCCCATGTTGGATTAACATTTTAGGTAAATCTAGCTTCATTGATATGCACTATAGTCTCAAAGGAAACATACAAAGCCTCCCATGTAGAGAAGTTATGTATTAATGTCTCTTCATTTTCATGGAATGGAACGTACAACATAAGTTTTTCTCTACAATAGTTTTCATAGTCACAATGTTTATTGTATTTGACAAACTATATAACAACATGTTTTTTTTCTTTTTGATATGGGTGTACCATTTTTTTTGTAATGCGATACGAATTCTACTAAGCAGATATGCCTAATAGGAGATGGACCCTAGATGTAATAATCAATAATAGAGCGACATATGACATCCTCTAAATTGTCAGGTTCTTGTTGCAGAAAAATTGGTGGTTTAAGCATAAATGTGTGTTTTTCAAGTGGAGATGTGTTTATGAAGACAAATTTTCTTGAACTACAAGTGAGGGGAAAAGAAAGGGCAATGTGAACTGCTTGTTGAGCATACATTTGTTGAATATTAAGCAATGTATTTCCAAGGGTGTGTATCATTTTTATGACATCAATATGATTTCTTTCATGTTCTTTGCGTATTTTTCTGAATGCAAATGTCATAGATTTGTCAATCTTCGTCATATACGAGGTGCAGTAGGATGCTGCAGCATATGCATTCAACACGTACTGTGCATTTGTATTTTCTTTCCACATAACTGGCATGTCCTTGGAGAAACTATTGTTCCAAATATGGGAGAGTTTTCATTTAAGGAAAAGTGTTTGTTGCGTAAGTGTTATTTGTATGGCTTGGATGTACTCATCTTCTGATAGATTTACCTGTGTCAAGAAGGCATCAAAGCTCATCATTTCGTCAAATACTCCTTATTCTAGAAATGTGAACAAGGATTTAGATTTCTCAACAAAAACATTGTCCTCTAAACTAACTGGCTCTATGATTCTTGTAGTTCTCATTGGCGGAATGGGAAAGTTGTATCTGCAATGCAAGATTTTTCATTTTCTACAACTTCTTTTATGGTAATGTCTATCGACTTTCATAAGGTATGGTTCCAAATGATATGTATTTCATGTTATGTATTTATCCACAAATTGTTCAATCTCTGAATTGTTATCAGCTCCATAGACCGGTGCACCCTCTATCCACAACAGTGCATGGTCATGCTCATTTCCCCTATTCTGGAATTCAGTCACAAAAAAGTAGTCTGATATTTTTCCGAAATTTTTTTCATCATGGCATATCAATTGTCTCAAAGCATTTATTCTATGTCTATAGTATCGAGAACATGTCACCGGGTCTTTTCTTATGAGGTAGTCAATGTCGTTATTTTCCAGTGTATTGGTTTTTTTTTTACGTTTCTTGTTACTATGTAGGTCAGAAATGATAGGCACCAATGGATCCCAACAATGCTTTGCACTTGTAAATGTGATGAAAAATGTTGGCAGCCCCAATTGTCAGATCATTGCAATTTTTTTTTTTGTTTTGTTGCAAATAGTCAAGAGAGGTGCGGATGTTCTTGAAATCTATGTATCCAATATCAGATTTTTGAATTTTTTCTAGGTTTACTTTGTACTTCACATCCTTGGCCAACAAATTTCTTCCTTGTAACTGGCCTTTTCTTATTCAGACCCACATGCATGACAAAAATTGCTCTATTATTATGTGAATTGTTTTGAAAAACAAATTTGTTATGTGACAGGAGAAGTAACCTCTTGAATGTAGTAGCTCCCATCGGACTATTTTATGATAACTGAATCATTCTGTAATATCAATGCCATGTGGATCTTCGAAGAATAGTGTTGGAAAGTTCATTTCCTCAGCGAATTTATCCTTGAATATTCCAAGTGGATGTTGCCCCTCGCCAGGTGCGATTTTGACAATTTTGTCTTGCAAGTCACGAATGCACTGTGAATCAGTGAATCCATGGATCAATGTTTCAGTAGGTGTTTCATTCTCTGGTTCATCACTTGTATCATAATCGCTAGGATTTTCAAGAGTCTCTGCAGAGTTGCCATGTTCTTCTGTGAGAACACTATTCCAGGTGGCATTTATACAAATGTTCTCTGCTTTGTTTAGGGACCTGGAACATAATTCCTTTAATGCTTTCATAACAACATGCACACACACTTTTCCTATCTGATATGCATTTTTGTATTGCAAGTGTATTTTCAGAGCCACGTCGATTGTAATTGTATTGTTAATGAACTATGGCAACGCTTTTTGCACAACATCTAGTTGAACAGGCACATTAATAATTGATCTTGTTAAGCCCATCTGGGGTCGCTTATAGCCCCAAGGTCTGATTTGAGAAAATGAAATTCACAGAGAGACAAGTCTCCCCTCAAGTTTTGTAAGTGCACTTACATCTGCTAGTGGTGTATTACATCTTATTCGATCAGGGGTTGCAAACTGTGGCAGTTTTCCATTTTCAAGCGATTGTTTGCATGGAAGACAAACTTTCTCACTGGAAAATGGTTTATCGTGGGCTGTCAGTCAAAGGTATTCTACTTGCAAATCAGGTGTGAAAGACTTATTGTTTTTTGAAAAATTCATTGTTCACAAATTGCACATGCAATGGAAGGAGTGTCTTTCATTTGTTTCATGTAGGTCTATCTTGCATTTTGTTTTCGCAGGGAAGTATGGGTAGAAATTGTTTCTTGTTTTTCATGTACACCACGACCTGCCACAGTTGCATGACCATTTTGGGATATGCAATCACACATTTTTATGTTTTGTTATGCACAAACACATTTCTTTACATTTTCATATGTGAGTTTCTCTCTAAAAGGAAGTGTAGAAATGTATTTTTTTCTCTCGCGCATGACCTTTTTCAAGTTGTGGTAACTTACTCTACGTTTCTTGCCCAAGAGCGGGATGACTTGGTGGCAATTGGGATGAATTTCACTCTCACCCAGTTTCTCTAAAACTATTTTACGTTTTTTTTTCAAGGCCTCTATTTGCTTATCAGAAGTCGGACGAATTTGACAAATAATTTTTTTCAAATTTTGATAACTTACTCTACGTTTTTTGTTTAATCCCTCTATGGCCTCATCATAATTGAAATTAATTCTACACATGTTTTTTTTGTTCAAGCCCTGTCTATCCATATCGCAACCGGGAGGACTCTCGTTTTCACTAAAAAACATTCCACGCGTATGCAAATTCAATGTTGTTTGGGTTGCATGCACACTCAACCCTGAACTACTGATATCTCCAAGAAAAGGTTCATAATGGATATGTGTTGTATCTATTTTCAACGACAGGATGTGAATTGTTCAATCGTAATTTGAATCGATAAACCAGTAATGGACAATGCTAGCTGGCGAGGCCGACCAAACCTGTATCTTCACCTTGAATACCATAGACAACCATTGCAAACAGAATCTGCAACTCTCCATATTCCCTTCTTCATATGGAAGCACCATGGATACAAGGTATTCCTGCCAAATTCCAACTGCCGACATATTCTCCATGAGATATGGGAAAAGGTGTTGATGCAAGCACCTAAAAGCATGTTCGTTGCTTCCTATAATTGCATTGCAAAAGGACTGTACAGTGTAAAGACGCAAGGACTGAACATTGAACTTGGTTGCTACCAAACAACAAATTGCATTAAACAGACTATCTCCATAGCTAGACACAACAATTGTTGTCAGTTGTAAACCATAGCAATCTATGCCATCCAAAATCTGTTTCCATTGCAATTGAAGGTCTTTGCAAATAACAAACAAGTAGATACGAGAACCTTCTATATTTCATGTGGACATTTTTCTGTACAACAGTGGTTCATAATGGCCATATTTCAAAGTTGAAGAACAACAAACCAGTGAACAACCACGAAGAGCTCGAACTACAAGTGCAGGACCTCAACTTTGCAAACTTGAATCAAACAAGAACCATAATCATGGACCGAAACAATGAACAAGGATGGAGCACAAGAGCAGGGATGTTGGGCATGAACAAAACTATATTGCAATGCATCTGTACAATAGACATTTAAGACTGGTAGAGATCTTAGGTAAACAGTTAAGATAGTAAGGACCATCGAAGGGTGTAGGCCTGTGAAAGCATTTAATAAAAGATGCAGCGTGGCAGGACTGTTCTCTCGAAGCACACAACAATAAAGCAAAAATCAGACATAGCAATATCATGGAGAATGTATTCCACCCAACAGAAAATGCTAAGGGAAACATTCGAACTAATGCTAGCATTAATCCACGTTCCACGAATGCATAACAAAATTTATGATTCAAAAAGACCATATACTACCAAATACTTTGGAAATACAAACATATTTTACATTGGTAATAGAGAAGGCGTAAATAAGACCTCCAATCCATTGTCCAATCAAATCTTGACAAACATGATACTTTTTATTATATAAAAGTCGATATTTTCACTTCCCTTGTTCCAACAATAGACAATAGGGAAATATTTATGGTCAACGCACAAGCTAATGCTAGGTCAACGATTTATCAATCACTATAGTCCCTCTATGCCTATGGCATGGACTAATAAGGGCCTAACACTCGAGAGAAATAAATGCTCTTTTTTTTTATTGAAGGGAAGGTTATTGTCGACCCACACAACACTTAAATATAGTGCCTCTGTCTAATTCTTGGGAATTGTTGGACTGAAGAGGGGATCCAAAACCTATTTCTATTTGCGGAATAAACATACCGAGAGTAGGATGGAAAGTAGCTCAATGTTGAAGTTGCAAGCAAGTTTGAAACACTTTGCACTTGTGGGTAGATGACCCGGTGGCTCATCAAGTTATGTCAATTTAAGTTGGCATAACTTTTAAATCCCTTATGGAAACTTCTATGCAATTCAACCTTGTATGTATTATATCTTCGAAATTTCTAATCCAACTTCACATTAAATTTTCTCACATAACATCTTGAAATATATTCCCCAAAATACCACCAATCTCACTCAAGTTGGACTTGCGAAGAGCAAGTTATGGCATATTTACCAAACCCCACTATATTTAACCCTTATCTAGAGAACAAGGTTGTACATAGAATAAATCTATAAATTTTACCCTAAAAGACTGAAATGTTTGATGTATAACACAAGTTATGTCTTCTTTCTAATGCCACTAGTCTCATTTAAATTAGAGTTTTCAATATTAAGATATGTCCAATTTTGTGAAGCTTGCTAGTTTTAACAATGTTTCAAGAGTAGATAAAAATGATAACTTGTACCAAATGTAAATATGAAATTTGCATGCCCCTCTTGCTAAAATTCCTATTAGATATAGTACCAAATGTCTTATTTACAACCTTCAACCTTTAAGTCTCATTCAATTTGGAGATTTATAGAAAAATTTATGGATAATACCATGCACATTGTAGTTTAAAAGTGTCAAACCAAGAATATTTTGGTGTAATAATTATGAACCCAATACATATAATAGAATGATACACATTTTTACTAACTATAGGCATAAAAAAAAACTTCTAAAAGTATTATAATGAAAAGTTACATAATAACCCCTCGTAACATAGGAGAAAAATTACCAAAGAATCCAATTAAATACATATATAATAAGCATAAGTCCATGCAAACAATAATGACTCTATTGACCAATAATATATAGATATTATGACTCATTTCCATATAGGTCTACTACTAGGCCTATCTCCTATTACATATCCATTTAACCTCATATACACCCCCATTATCATCACAACATATACTAAGACAATGTAGTGTAATTTAGTTTCTTGGAGAAGTATTATAACTAAATCTCTACTTTGATAACTATGGTAAACTACACTTCTCTCCCTCTCATACCCCTACACCTCCATGAAATTTTTTAAGTCACAACTTAACTATTTCTTAATTTGAATCAACCTCATAGTCTTGATCTAGGGTTGTTTCAATCCCCAGACTTTATTCGTTTGTTGCCTCGTATGTTGTCTCTTTGTATGCTCTTTTTGTATTGCCCCTATTTTCACCAAGCTCATTGGTATTTGATATTATTATTATTATTAATATTATATTTGAGGGCATTTTGGATGTGTGAATGACCCAACCTTATTGATTGATGTACTTTTACTAGCTTGATGTTTAAAGATTGTTTTGGCTTGTATGATCTTTTATTAGTGTTTGATGTGATGATTATGAATGAGTCATGAACATGTTGAAAATTACTAGATACTATTGAATACTATGATTGAGTGCATGGACTTAAGATTTGGTCTAATGATGAATATATCTAACTTGTAAGTTGGTTAAATTTATGTATTTAAAAAAATCTACTAATAATTTGTTAGGTTTAACAAGAAGAACCAAATGTATATGGAATATGGAATGATTTAAGTTATATAGGCCCAAGTTGGGGTCAAGAGACTATGTCTTGATTTTAATATGATGTTGTAAACATGTTAATATTATTTATAATTTATTTGAATATTAGTATTTGATATGTGTCTTGAGATGTGTGCAAATACAAGGATGAATATTTCCAATTAAGCATACACATGGGTGAGGGATATATGCAAGGGATGTGACATGTGTACTATTAAAAGAGGATGAGTAGCATCCCTATTATTTCCTACTAGAAACTCCCTCCATATAACATGTTGGATATTGTTCTCACCTAGGAGATTACACACTAGTACATTTGGGTCAAATTATGTCGGCGTGTTCAATGCAATTGCCACTTTATATTGTCGGGAGAACGACAAACAACAGACCCCCTCAAACATCGTTTCACATGACGTCGCTTTTCCGATGCCATAGATATCGTCTCTCTTGCGATGTTTCATGTAGACATGTGCCATCTCGGATTTGATTGTCCAAACCACATATAGCCCTCGCTACAACGACGCCAGAGACATCAAAATTTCGACGTCCCATTTCGTCGGTCTCCACTATGTGGACACCATGGGAGCAACATTATGGACGTCGTAATATTGACGCGTGGTAACGTCGCACAACCGAAATTAAGATATATATCAACGATGTGGATGTCATGGGGAGTGACATTATGGACGTCATAATACCGATGTATGGTATTCCATGGGAGCGACGTTATCGACGTCTAAATACCGACATTAAGCTATATATCACCGACATATATTTCATGTGAGCGAAGTTATGGACGTCGTGATTCTGACGTATTGTAACGTCACTCAACCAATGTTAAGCTATATATCACCGACGTATATGCCATGGGAGAGACGCTACAATACGTCATAATAACGATGACCTGTAGGTATTTAAAAAAAATGTTTGAAATCAAAATTTTCATTGAAAATTGAAAATTTGTTTACTTTTCCAGTATTCATTGTTGGTTTACTCCAATCATATTATTTCAATATTTATTTTGACATATCACTCCTAATTAATAATAATTCATTGATTGTGTCAGAATTGAATGAAAGATCGTACAAAGTTCAATTGATTCAAAATAGGCCCATTGGTTCAGGGAGCTGGGCCCTTAATTAATAATCATTTAAGACTATGTGGTTTCCATAATAAAAATGATTGATATGTTGAGATATATTATATAAGGCTATCACATATTTAAACATATTGCTCATGACTATTCCCACAATATCTTTAAGAAATATACTATTGCATATATCTTCATGGAAATTGTAGAACTAATTTGGTGGGGCAGGCTTTAATAGTTGGAGTGTTCTATTCCTCAATTTGGATTGGAACCTCATGCATTTGATAGTTGATCAATCATTCTCCTTCGCAACCTATATATCATAGAATAATTGTACCTACTATCTTGTGGTTAGGCCTACTCTTATTCCCACCCCCCTACAATAAAGAGAAAGGGCGACCAAGCATTGGAATTTGTTTTTTTTCTGTAGTGCATAGCATTCATTCCTTGGCATTTAATAACAAAAATGAGGCCAAAGTCTTTAATGATTCTGAATTTATTCGTGTCTAGAATCAAGGTTTCACAATGAGGATCCCACCTCCTAAAGAGGATTGATCATTTGAGATCAATGATGACCTGATAGAGAAATTCCAACTAATTGATTGTGTGGTCATCCTCCAACTGATCAAACAATTGACTTGATCTACTATTGAAAACATGATACATGATTTTGAAACTCCAAGAAAGCAGAAGAAAATTGTAATGCTAGTCTTGAATGATTGGTAAAGAGACAAAGGACTTGCATCAACAGTTCCAGTTGTTGGCCAATGTCAGATCAAAGTCTAGTTTGCATCCTATTGAATGTTGTAATAATAAAGGTAAGGGGAACACCTAAATAGATAAATCATGTACTTTTTAGGTTTTTGTCCCCTTCCACATCTTACTCCTACTTCCCATCCCCTTTATGATATGGGTCAAGGAAAGAAACTGTATCAATGAGTTCTTATTCAACATTAGGTGTATATTAGATATTTATTATGAACTAGGGGTTATGCTCTTGAATCACATAAACATTAGAATTGCATGATATTTGGGGACTCTAGGTAAGGGAAGAAAAGGAACAAATGGGAACAAATGGGAACAAATGGGAACACCTCCATTCTAGTAAAGAGAAAAGAAGGAAACATATGAAAAGTCAAGATATGATTTATCTAAGGGGTCATAGGCAATAAATTCACCTAGAACGCAACTAAGCATTATCAATTAGTGGCTATGGTATAGTTCAAATGCTTAGTAAAAGTAAGGTAGAAACTCTAGTTTATGTTGGTCTTCAAGAGACCAACAAGGTTGTCCTATCCTGCAGTCCTGAAAGATTATGAAATAAGTACACAACCCTCGATTGAGAAATGAAAACCACTTAATAATCATTCAATATTTCCCTAAAAAACTATTAAATATGACACATTTATAAATAATAGTTAGGAAAAGTGATTTTGATGAGTCTCTATATGGACAATAAATCGGCCTTCCAAAAATTCATTCAACTTCTGATTTTAACAAGATAAATTGCCACTTGAATAATAATTCAAGACCAATTAATAATCATTTTGGATTGCATTCATCCCTTTCCACCTATTCCACCACTCTTGATCATCATTCAAAGCATATTTAATAGTAGTTGGAGTTGTTGAAGATCTTTATCTAGTTGTCAAAATTATAATTTACCATTTTAAGCATCACATATACCACTTAGATGTCACTCTCCATAGAAAAGATAACATAGTTAGAATTTTATTACAGAGCCAATTACATCAAGAGAATTAATAGATCCTTATCTTTATTTAGTTATATCTATTTATTGGTTGGTGATCCTTATGCATATGAAGTATCACCACTAGAATGAATTGGTTTCATAAAATTCAATAGATATATGCAATTGGCCATACTGATACTTCTAGATCCAAATTATGTAGATCATACAATGACATATGAGCTAGATCATGTGCCAAAGTCCACTCTCGAATTTAGTTGTAGTTGGAGACACTACTGAATATTGAGATTAGATATAGTTGTTTCGTATCTAGTTCCATCTCCTTAGCGACTATTAATATGGGTAAGCTCACTATGGAGAATACACATGCACATTGAATCAATTTCAATGAGGGAAAATCATGACATGGAACAATCACTCATGAAGGGTTGATCGTCTGTCTTCCAATCCTTCGTACATTGGAACACTACCCTCAACCCATTGACTTGGATATAAAGAGGTGTAGTGGGGAATTAATTTTCGTTTGCCACTAAACTAATGATATTAGCGAGCTTTAATGCATTAATACACAATGTGAGATGGTTGGTTGGAACCTTAGCTAACTTGGTATGTGTATATGAACCAATGTTATCATTTTTGGGTTCTAAACCTTAGCTAGCATATTTAGGTAGGTTAGTTAATCACCTTAACTAGATAGGTATGTTGAAAACCTTAGCTAGCTTATTTATGTAGGTTAGTTAATAACCTTAACTAGCTAGGTATGTTGAAAACCTTATACAACTGTTTTGTTATAAACCTTAGCTTACTAACATGTATTGGGTTAGTTATAAACCTTAGTTGGTTCCTTGCAAGCCCTCCCTATGTTTTTTTTGAACTTGGCCATATGGTGGCCTATCTATGGTCATTTGGGAGCTGGCCCCACTTTCCTTTCCTATCTGACCTCCCTTATGCATTAATATCACCAGTTCCGTGATATCATCTACTACTTCCATTTTCAAAAACATGGGTTAGGTACCTATTTGGTCTGAAAAGGGAATGGGTATTATTTCACAGTTTTTTTCCAGCATATTTTTATAGCTAAAAGGTAGGGCCCTACTTGTAATGGAAATGTTTCTCCATTTGAATTCCATTGTGGGCCTTGGGAACTAGCGAAGGTCTCTAGCTTCATTTTGGTATTCTAAAACCAAAAAAGTCACTAATATGGTTTTGAAACCAAACCACGCCCACCTATAGTTTTGAAATTGGCTCATGCACATACATGAGCACATACATATGCACATACACAAGTGCATACATACGCACATGCAGAAGCACATGTACATATATCATTCACATAGGTTTTGGGTGGGAATCAATGGTGCATACTTGAGATATTCGACTCTACGCAAAAGAAATCATTCAAATTAACCTAGCCTACCACTAATAAAGAAAAACATTCCAACAATTCATAAATGTTCAATACTACGTTGTGATGGTTGGGATGGGAAAGACACATGGTAATGTATGTATTAATAATTAAAGTATATTAGTGAGCTTTAATGTGACATTAATGCACAATGGAAAGAATATCTATATAATAACCTAGCTCCTCCCCGTTGACAGGCTAAGGTTTTGCTTGACCTATGAAAGGCCAATTGGACCTATGAAGGCCAAGCAAAGGAAGGGTAGAATGATTAATTAAAATTTAAGTTCCATTTCCAAATGGGACAACCGAAGGGTCTTTTGTATTAAAGAAACTATGGTAAGGAAATACAAGACTATGAATAACTATATGAAGGTAAGGTATCTATTATTTATAAATATATTAATACAGAATGATTATATGAGTTAGATGAACATTAATTAATAACATAATGGTAGGCATAATATCTATATAATAGCTTAGATCCCTATAGGATAATAAGGTGTTGGCATAGCTAATTTTCTTACATTAGTCAATCTTTAGATCGAAATAAGAAAATGGTTGAGAAATGGTGAGAAATGGTAGCCCTTGACACCTAATTTTCAGTTCAAAACCTCTAATGGTTGGCCCTAACATACGAGAGGCCGATAAAAGGGAGGGAAAATTTAGGTATGAAATAAAAGACTATGGGAGGGTACAAAACTATGAAAATTAGATTGTGACCTATATTGTTGGGTATATGTTATATTCTTTGTATGTGTGTGTGTGGGCGCATCAGGTTTGACAACTGTGTCTAACGATCCCTCTAGTAGTGATATTTGTATCATGTGCACCGGGCACTTCTTAGGGGGGTCCCAGGGGGGGCCAGGTATGGCCCCCCCTGGTTACGCGCAACGTTCAGGGCAACGCTCCAAAATTTTTTGGGGGTGTTTTTTGCTATTTTTAGCGGATTTTGCTATTTTTAGAGGTTTTCTAAATTAATCTTGGATTAAGGGATTAGGGTTTTGGTATCTACAGAATACCTAAAAACATTGTATATATTGTATGGTGAATGGTAAAATTTGATATAATGAATATAAGAAAGGTTTTCCCCGGTTGAGGGTTTCCTGTATAAATCTTTGTGTACTATGTGAATGAGCCATTGATTAAATTTTGTTTACTTAACAATCTATATGCATTGCTTTACTTCGCAGTTTAAAACTTACATGTTGTATCAGAGATTGTTTTTGGCTTCAGAGGAATGCCTTTGTTGTTGAGGGTTTGGCTTGGTCTTGATAGATCAAGTTTATCTTGGGTCTGTGATAAACCTAGGTTTAGTGGGAGCTTTTGTAGTGGAGATTCGAGTATAGAAAGAGGAATGACGAGCTCATCTAGAATCAAGATAGAGAAGTTCAATGGTAAAAACTTTGAGCTATGAAAGCTCAAGATGGAGGACCTTCTTGCAGACAAAGAACAATGGATCGTTGTGGATCCTGGTACACAGCCTACTAGTACACCACCTACTAGCACATAGGCTACTGGTACACAACCTACTAGTACACAAACTACTAGTACACCACCTACTGGTATGTCGAAGGAAGATTGGGAGAAGTTGGACAAAAGAGAAAGGAGTACTATTTGACTCTGCCTGGCAGATTCGGTGTTGTTGAATGTATCGAGAGAATCTACAACCAAGGAACTATGGGATAATTTGGGGAATTTGTATCAATCAAAGTCCCTGGTAAACAAGTTGTTTCTTCGAAAGAAGCTATATCATCTTAGGATGGAAGATGGAGATTCTGTGACAAAACATCTAAATGCCTTTAATACTCTGGTAAGTCAACTTCTCTCTGTTAATATTGCGATTGTAGAAGAAGATAAGTGTATTACTTTGTTATGTTCTTTTCCAGACTCTTGGGATAATATGGTTGGAGCAATTGGTATTACCACTCAATCTACATTGAAGTATGAGGATGTATTTTCATCCTTGTTATCTGAAGAGATGAGGCAGAAAAGCATGGATAGTCATAGCACAAATGCTTTATTTGTAAGAGGTCTTACCCAAGATAGGAATCATGGTAAGCCTTCGGGGGGGTAGATATAAATCTACATGTAGATCTAAGTCTCCAGGAAAATCTTTGAGGAAATGTTGGAAGTGTGGTAAAAAAGGGCATTATAAGAAAGATTGCAAGTCTAAGACGGTTGAAAAACCAAAGGGATCTAATAGTACCTCTTCCACATAGGCAAAAAAATCCACTGAAGAAGGAGGTGATGTTTTCCTGGCATCTACAGGTACACATGCAGACCGTGATGTATGGTTGATAGACTCAAGTGCATCATACCATATGATTCCTCACAGGGAGTGGTTCTTTGAATATGAAAAATACGATGGTGGTGATGTATTCCTAGGAGATGACTCGAAATCCAAAATCATGGGACGTGGAAGGGTTAAGTTGTTGCCAAAATATGGAAGGATTATAACTCTCCCTGGGGTTCTGCACATTCCAAAACTTGCCAGGAGCCTAATATCTGTAAGCAAGTTGGATGATGCAGGAGTGGATACTATATTTGGAAAGAACACTTGCAAGATGGTACGAGGAGCAATGGTGTTGATGAGGGGATTTATGTGTGGAACTATGTACAAGTTGTCGGGAATAACTTATACTAATGGGTGTAACAGTTCTATTTTCCTTGAGTAGACAAATAAATAAGACAAGACTAATAGCATCCCTGAAAAGAAGACCATGTTTTGGCATCAAAGACTGGGGCCTATTGGAGAAAAGGGCCTTCTAACACTACATGGTAAAGACACGATTGAAGGTATGTCTAATTTCACTCTAGATTTTGATTTCTGTGAACATTGCATATATGGTAAACATAATCGAGTAAGATTCCCATTTGGTTCTACAAGAGCAAAGGGGATCTTAGAGTTGATACACATTGATGTGTTTGGACCTGTGTCTATTCCATCACTAGGTAAGTATGTGTATTATGTTTCATTCATAGATGATTTCTCAAGGAACAAGTGGATTTATTTTCTTAGAAAGAAATCTAAGGTATTTGATAAATTTAAAGAGTTTAAGACCTTGGTAGAAAATCAGACAGAGAAGAAAATAAAGGTATTGAGAACAGATAATCGTGGAGGATTATGTGGAAATGAATTCAAAGAATTTTGTAAGAAGTGTGGTATAGCAAGGCAGAAGACTAATCCATACACTCCTTAGCAGAATGGAGTTACAGAAAGGATGAACAGGACATTGATGGAAAAATAAAGGAGCATGCTCATCAGTGCCAAGTTGGGACAAGAATTATGGGCAGAGGCAGTGGGTACAACATGTTACCTAGTCAATCGATCACCTTCATCGACGTTGGATGACAAAACTCCACACGAGGTATGGAATGAAAATAAACCCTCTCTTCAACATCTTAGAGTGTTTGGTTGTGATTCTTATGTACATGTTCCAAAGGAAAATAGGAGTAAGATGGATAAAAAAGCTGAAAAGTGTATCTTTATTGGTTATAAAGATGGTGTGAAAGGTTATAAGATTTGGAACCCATAAAATAAGAAGACTGTTTACAGTCGGGCTGTTGTTTTTAGAGAGGTAAAAGATGTGTCCAAACAAGAATTCCTACCAAGGAAAGATGAACCTGAGAAAATAGAGCTAGAGTTGGATGATGCAAAATCTGAATCATCTGAAGAAGATGACGCAGAAGAAGAAGAAGAACCTCATACCCCAATATTGAGGAGATCAATGAGAGAAAGAAGGCAACTAGAAAGGTATAGTCCACCTGATTTCCATTCCAATTTTTCTTTATCTATTACTGATGATGATCCCAGAACCATCAGGGAAGCAGCGAATTCAGAGGATAGTAAACTCTGGAAGAAGGCCATGGTTGAAGAAATGTATGCCTTGGATAAGAATGAGGCATGGGATATAGTTGAGTTTCCAGCTAGAAGAAAATCTGTTGGTAGCAAATGGTTGTTTAAGAAGAAGTTTAATGCATAAGGAAAAGTGGAGAAATACAAAGCTCGGTTAGTATAAAAAGGTTATTCCCAGGTAGAGGGAATTGACTTTGGTGAAATTTTTCTCCTATTGCTAAGTTAAATTCTATTAGATTTTTTTTATCTATTGTTTTTGCTTTTGATCTTAAAGTGGAACAGATGGATGTGAAGACAACATTCTTACATGGGGATCTGGAAGAAGAAATCTACATGAAACAACCAAAAGGCTTTGTAGTAAAGAGAAAGAAAGAGCTGGTATGTAAGCTAAAGAAGTCACTATATGGTATGAAGAAATCACCTAGGATGTGGTACCAAACGTTTTCCACATACATCCTTGGATCGGGATTTGTGAGAAGCGGGGTTGATCACTGTGTATATTCCAAGCAGGTTGGCAATCACTTCATTTATGTAGTGTTTTATGTTGATGACATGTTGTTGGTAGGAAATAACATGGATGTTATCAAGGAGGTGAAATCGCAGCTATCCTCCAAACTTGACATGAAGGATCTCGATGTTGCTAACGTCATTCTGGGAATGGAGATTAAAAGAGATTGTGAAAACAAGAAACTCTAGTTGAATTAGAGAAAATATGTTGAGACGATATTGCAGAGGTTTAATACGCATGGAAGTAAACCGGTCAAGGTTCCTATTCCTATAGGTGTAAAGTTATATGCAAATCAGTGTCCCAAGACACATGAAGAAAAAGAGGACATGTCCCATGTTCTGTATGCCAGTGCAGTTGGCATCTTGATGTATGCAATGGTCTGTACTAGACTGGAAATTGCACATGCAGTGGGAGTTTTGAGCAGGTATATGTCAAAACTAGGGAAGGATCATTGGACAACAGTAAAGAGGGTCTTCAGGTATTTGCATGGCACTACCAATTATGGATTGTGCTACCAAGGAAGACCAGGATTGGACAGAGTGGTGGACATACATGGCTTTGTTGATGTAGACTAGGTTGGAGATCTGGATCACAAAATATCTACAAGTGGGTATGTGTTTAACCTATTTGGAGGAGCAATCAGTTGGATGAGAAAAAGACAAGTTGTAGTAGTACTCTCAACTACAGAAGCTGAATACATGGCAACCACTCACGCAAGCAAGGAAGCAGTATGGTTACACAGATTGTGTTCAGGTATTGGGTTGGTGCAAAAAGCAGTGAGATTAGATTGTGACAGTCAGAGTGCAATCTTCCTGGCAAAGAACCCATCTTATCATTCGAAGACAAAGCATATTGATGTTCATTATCACTTTGTGAGAGACATGGTTGAGGAAAAGAAGGTGTTGTTGGAAAAGGTTGACACTTTGAATAATGTTGCAGATTTATTGACAAAGTCTGTGAGCACAGAACAATTCTCCTGTTGTAGAGTAACAATGGACATTGCTACCCTGGATTGTTGACTATATAACCCTATGGATCCCTGGATGCAAAGAAACAACAAGTGGGAGAATGTTGGGTATATGTTATATTCTTTGCATGTGTGTGTGTGGGTGCGTCAGGTTTGACAACTACGTCTGACGATCCCTTTAGTAGCGCTCTTTTTGTTGTGTGCGTTGGGATATTCCTAGAGGGGGCCAAGTATGCCCCCCTAGTTATGCGCAACGTTTGGGGCAGTTCCCCGAAATTTGTTTTTGGGCAGTTTTGTCTATTTTTAGCGGCTTTCTAAATTAATATTGGATTAAGGGATTAGGGTTTGGGTATCTATGGAATACCTAAAAACATTGTATATATTGTATGGTGAATGGTGAAATTCGATATAATTAAGATAAGAAAGGTTTTCCCCAGTTGAGGGTTTCCTGTATAAATCTTTGTGTACTATGTGAATGAGTCATTGATTAAATTTTGTTTTGCTTAAGAATATATATGCATTGATTTACTTCGCAGGTTTAAAACTTACATATATTAGCAGGTAAAACTCCCCTCTAATCATGCCAAACTCAACCTTCATTATTATTTAGGTATAATTAGTAAATAAAGATGTGGGAGGTTGAATAAATACATGAATTAAAGAGGCATGAATGGATTTCAATCCAACAATGGGTGCATGCTTCTAGCTAATTTTGCATGCAAATATCTCAAAATTTGCACTGATATTCCCATTAATGATATCGGAGTAGGGATACATACCCTCATATTATCATCTAATCTTAACCTCGACTAGTGATTCTATGCCCCCTACCTATTTCTTCAAAAAAGAGAGGCTTATGGTGATCACTGGGTTTGACATATCATCTCTTATTGTTCACATTTTCATTTCATTAGCTTAAAGTATCTATGTATTTCTTTTATCTAGGTATTTCTTTTATCTCTTCCCCTCTCTTTTTCCTTCTCCTATTGGATAAAGATGTTGATAATAGATCTTCATATATTGATGATAATTATGAATATGATTTAAGGTACACTGCTTTTTCTTTTATGTCCTTTTCTATTCTTTCTTCCTTCTCACTTTTCAAAAGAAGATGATGAATCTAAATAGGATGATTATAATTATAATGATTTGAATTTAATTTAAGATGATGATGAATTGGATCAGATTCTGATGATGATAATGGTGGCATATTTAGGGTGGATCCTCACAACTACTCTTAACCCTAATTTTTTCTCACCCAAAACCCATGTCTTTCTAAGGCTTTGAACCCTAAAGGGATGTCTCACCTTGTTGCAACCCTGACTTGTGCTCCTATATTTGAATGCACTAGACTTGGCTCGACTATATGCATTGAGTGAAGGAATGTTCCTTGGGCCCAAAACCAAGGTATTTGTAGGGGGACCTATGGCACATTGGATAGTATCCTATTCAAGTGCGACTGTGTATTATTCCTATTTGTGCTAAATTATTCTTGTCATTTATTTTCATAGTTATTTTTAATAAGAAGTCCATCTGATCTATTAAAGCAATATCTAGTTGTCTAATATATTAATTTCATGTCCCCATTTTTGGGTTCCCCTACTTTGTAGTAGAAGGGATTTCCATGGCTTGTCAGTGAAGAAAAAGGTGTAAAAAGGGGGGTCATTTAATGTCACTTAGTTAGGATATGTCACATTTTAAAAGTAACATTAGAGAAGTAAAATAACGTTAGATTAATACATTACTTAACCATTATTAAAGTGACTTTTAATCTTAAAGTGAAAATTGGAGGGAAAATAATGATTATATTTGATTTATTAAAAAAAGGGAAATTCTAGAAGTTACATTTGATTTGGTAAAAAAGGGGAAAGTTCTAGAAGTCATGGAAAAATGATAAAATGAGGGCTAGAGCCTCACTTTGGTATTATGATTTGATATCTTATTGAGTTCTCTTGTAGCTAACATTTTTGTTGGGGTTTTGAGAAAAACCCTTCCACTGCAGGTATAGTTTGGGTGGTGAAATATCCACCCTAGCTAGACAAGGAGGATCCAAAAGGATCTTCATTGGAGCTTCATCTTGGGTTTTTTTGAGTTTTGAGTTGTAGTGATTTGCTTGGAGAGGTTGTGGCACTTGGAGGGTTTGATCGCATTTGTTGAGGAGTCCATGGCATGATTCTAGGTTTTGGCTTGCATTTTGCTAAAGATTGGTTCACACTTCTCATTAGATAATTCAATACATCTTGATACCTTTTTATACAAGAAGGATGTTAAGGAAAGTGTTTTCTAGCTTAAGATTTTTTTGGAAAATGCTCTAATTTTTGCAACCCCATCATAACCCAAATACTCACTCCCTTTGACCTAAGTTGTCCTCTAGTTTATAATGGTTATGTTGAGTCTTGCACTAAATATAGGAGATGCTCTAACCATTTTATTCTAATTGATATAGATAGACATACTACTTAGCTTCCATCTAGTACCAAAGGAGGAAAATTGTGTCATTGTGTAAAGGAGGAAAATTGTAACGTTGAAGCACTTTCTGGGTTTTCATGATCAACATGCAAGGATATTTAGGATGGATGGACAGTGCATGCTCCATGGTCTGGAACAATGACTAGAAAAAAGGAGGCATAGTACAACAACATTATTTATGGAAATTTTTCTCATTTCATTTAGCCTTATTCTAGGAGGACCCCTAGCAGTAGATGCATGAACTAACACTTCACCAATCCCTATAGGAAGCCAAGGTTTCTTTCACTCAATATAAATGGACTCATATCTAACAATACTGGATGAAAGCAAAGAACATGAAAAGTACTAAATATATGATATATCTCAATAAACTATCACATAACGAACCCTGCATTAATAAATAATCACATAAAAATTCATAAAACATTAAACATAACTAGAATTGATGACTATATAAACTATGTTTAAAGGAGAAATCACACATGATATGATGAATTGGTTGACAATACAGTTGGAATGGTTGACCCCGCATGTTTCTCTTAAACTGTATGACCTTCTGTTAGTCTTGAGCTTCCCTCAATCGACGAAGAAAGATCTTAAAGTACCTGCCAAAATCATTCAATCTCCATAAATATCTAAAAAATCAATACATGTCATATTTGTAGCACATTATTTACTCTAAGATGCATTTTGACGAGATTGTCAAAACATACCTGAATGAGCTCCTCTTGGTTTCTAGAATAATTTATTTGATCCACTCGTCTAATATTTGATCAAATTGCCTCCCTTGATTTGAAGTAGCAGCAACGAATTCAACATTGACTTTGTTATTGCTCCGTTGGATCGAGGGAGGTTTTCTCCAAGATTAAATGAATCCAATAAATTATTCTCTACTGAACATGGCCAACCATGTGAAGGCGAAATCTCTTATGGCCCCTCCCCTCTCACATCACTCTCAATTCCCCAATACCCAACATATAAATCTATTGAAATATTTACAGCAAAAACAAACATATATACATACCAATATTCACAATTGTTTACAATGAAATAAAATGTTTATTTTATCCATTTGGAGTGAGCTCAATTCTCCTAAGAGAAAAGTAACAACTATTCCATAACATCATACACTACACTAAAGCACTTTACATCTAAAAACTAGTGAATGGAAATTGATGTGAAAAGAGGCTTTATTCTATTCCATCATATGACTTGGTTGGAGTATTAAAATGTACCTGTAAACATCATAGAACTCATCCCACTTTGATATATAAGTGAAAACATGTTATTTTTCCAATATTTAATCATAAACTCACTCAAAATACTAAAATTAATGCTTTGGAAAATAATAGTTCTAAACTCATATGTAATCATGAAAATGGTCTTAATGTAGGGCTGGGGGAAAGTGAAATATGGTGAAAATAGATTTTATATTAAATAGTTATTAAACTATTCATGTACATCATAATTTGGTACTTTTAGCTGGCCTCTTATTCTTATCTCTATAGTTCCTAATCATTTCATCAATATCTATGTCTTCATTCTCTGGGTGCTCTTCAAAATCTGATTGTGATTGCGTCTTCTCACGCAAAGCATGCCTAGTCGTGGGGTACTCAAGGGGTAATGGAGGCTGTTGTGATGAGGCATCATCTACAAAATAAAAATCACAAGAATAGTGAAAAAATACTAGTGTAGGCCTCATGTAAAATGAGGGGTAACACTAGCAACACAAACTGGATAATTTTGAACATAATCATAATTTCATTCCTCTTGCCAATGCCAATTTCTAGTAGGTTTGATTCCTAGCTTGCAACCCCAATGGATGAACCATCAATAAATTGAATTCATTAACTCAAGTGGCTCTATTGTTGACTCTCTTGGTTAAAGTGGATTTCACCACTTTGTTTGATTATTGAATTACCAAGTCGAGTTGATGTCGCAGAAGCTTCAATTCACCCACCACAAATGTCATGCACCGACCTCGCATAGTGAGCAGTGAATGGGGCCAACATTGAAATTTCTTCAAAATATGTCTGTATGCATCAAAATTTGACATGGTTAGACTAGAAACATGCCTTGACGGTATGGTATGGTTTCAAGACTCAAGGATGTATGATGTCCCCACATAATCTTTGAGATCGTCCACATTTGCATCGATGTTCATCTTGCACCTCTCATTGTCATCATTCATCATTCCCTTCTATAGAATCGTTGTCGGAACTATCTTGAAATTTTAAATGGACCTTCCAATACACCCATCACAAATTTCTTCCATCGAACCCGCACAATGAGCAGTGAATGGGGCCAATGCTGAAATTTTTTCAATCTATTCCCGTATGCATCGAAATTTGGCATGGTTAGACTAGATAGTTTCCTTGAAGGTATGTGAGAGTTTTGATAGTTAAGAATTTTTTATGTTTCCGCATAATACTTAAGGAGGGTTTTATTATTGAATTACCAAGTCGAGTTGATGTCACAAAAGCTTAAATTCACCCACCACAAATGTCATGCATCGACCCCGCATAGTGAGCAGTGAATGGGGCGGACGTTGAAATTTCTTCAATATGTGTCTGTATGCATAGAAATTTGACATGGTTAGACTAGACACATTCCTTGATGGAATGGGAGGGTTTCAATACTCAAGGATGTATGATGTCCCCACATAATATTTGAGATAGTCCACATTTGCATCAACGTTCATCATGCACCTCTCATTGTCATCATTCGTCATTCTTTTGTATAGAATCATTTTCATAACTATATTGAAATTTTACATGGACCTTGAAATACACCCATCAAAAAATTCTTCCACCGAACCTGCACAATGAGCAATGAATGGGGCCAACATTGAAACTTTTTCAATCTGTTCCCGTATGCATTGAAATTTGACATGGTTAGTCTAGATAGTTTCCTTGAAGGTATGGGAGGGTTTCGATACTTAAGGATGTTTGATATCCCCACATAATACTTAAGGAGGGTTTGATTATTGAATTACCAAGTCGATTTGATGTCGAAGAATCTTCAATTCACCCACCAAAAATGTAATGCACTGACCCCACATAGTGAGCAGTGAATGGGGCCAACGTTGAAATTTATTCAATATGTGTTTGTATGAATCAAAATTTGACATGGTTAGAGTAGAAACATGCCTTGATGGTATGGGAGGGTTTCAAGACTCAAGGATATATGATGTCCCCACATAATCTTTGAGATCGTCCATATTTTCATCAACGTTCATCATGCACCTCTCATTGTCATCATTCCCTTCTATACAATCGTTGTCAGAACTATCTTGAAATTCGACATGGACCTTCCAATACACCTATCACAAATTTATTCCACTGAACCCACACAGTAAGCAGTGAATGGGGCCAATGTTGAAATTTTTTCAATCTGTTCCCGTAAGCGTTGAAATTTGACATGGTTAGTCTAGATAGTTTCCTTGAAGGTATGGGAGGGTTTCAATACTTAAGGATGTTTGATGTCCTTGCATAATACTTAAGGAGGGTTTTATTATTGAATTACCAAGTCGAGTTGATGTCACAAAAGCTTCAATTCACCCACCACAAATGTCATGCACCGACCCCGCATAGTGAGCAGTGAATGGGGCCAATGTTGAAATTTCTTCAATATGTGTCTGTATGCGTCGAAATTTGACATGGTTAGACTAGACACATGCCTTAACTTTATGGTAGGGTTTCAAGACTCAAGGATGTATGATGTTCCCACATAATCTTTGATATCATCCAAATTTGCATCAATGTTCATCATGCACCTTTCATTGTCATCATTCGTCATTCCCTTCTATAGAATCATTGTTGGATCTTGAAATTTGGCATGGACCTTCCAATACACCCATCATAAATTTATTCCATTGAACAACCATAGTGACCAATGAATGGATGTCTCAATATCATCCATGTTTGCATCAACATTCAATATAATGGATGTCTCATTGTCATCATTTGTTATTTCCATCTATATAATCTTTGTCGGAACTCTCTTGAAATTTCATGGCACTTCCAATACACCCATCACCAATGTCATCTTGCATCGACCTCGCATAGTGAGAAATGAATGGGGCCAACGTTGAAATTTCTTCAAACTGTGCATGTATGTATCAAAATTTGACATGGTTAGACTAGACACATGCCTTGACGATATGGGAGGGTTTCAAGACTCAAGGATGTTTGATGTCCCCACATAATCTTTGAGATCATCCATGTTTACATCAAAGTTCATAATGGATGTCTCATTGTCATCATTCTTCATTTCCATGTGTATTATATTTGTTGTAACTCTCTTGAAATGTCATGGAACTTCCAATTCACCCACCACAAATGGCATGCACTGACCCCACATAGTGAGTAGTGAATGGGGCCAACGTTGAAATTTCTTCAATATGTTCTTGTATGGGCCAAAATTTGACATGGTTAGACTAGAAACATGCCTTGACAGTATGGGAGGGTCTCAAGAATCAAGGATGTATAATGTCCCCACATAATATTTGAGATCATCCACATTTGCATCAACGTTCATCATGCACGTCTCATTGCCAATGTTTGTCATTCCCTTCTATAGAATTGTTGTCAAAACTATATTTAAATTTGACATGGAACTTCAAATACACCCATCACAAAATTCTTCCACCAACCCCACACAGTAAGCAGTTCTAACGGCCCTGTCATTATGACTACATGCGACGCAACACAAAAGTTTTTTTTTTTTTTTTTTTAAGTAGGACATAAAGGAAACAACGACAACGGTTAAACAATGCAACTTGATGATGGACAAAATGCACATAGATCATGCAACTGGTCAAAAAATGTGATGATTAATAGACATATGAAAATGACTACCCGCCCGATACAAGCAAGACAATGCCTACAAGCTAAAGGAAAATATCAACCAACCCAACACAACTGCTTTGATGACCAGTAATTGGAAACCTCTACAGCGCGCAAAACCAAACACATTAAGGCGTTACAAACTAAGTACCAAAAACCATTACCTCGAACAAACACCCACAATAGGAAGCACATAATCCAGTAGGTTATCATTCGCCTCTATCCATCAAGGTGCGCAATGATCCCCTCATCAGGAATCATGTTGTCAAAAGGCGATAGGTGTGACGGTAATCCTGACACAACACAACACATCTAGACCAATAACCCAAGAAGCTTCAACGCGCTAGGAGACCGAATTAACTATCGAAACACAAGATGACTAACCCAAGCACGCCATCGACAAGTCAACAAGATGCGAGGAATCCTAATAACTATAACTTTCATACAACACACTTAATTCTTTGCGCAGCAAATTCTATTGCAATATACATCACTTTGTACATATTAAAATAATTATTATCAATACAAATAACTCATTTTAACTATTTTCCAATTCCAATATCGGATGAGTAATTTCCTAGGGAGAATTTCTCTATCTTTTCAACTGTAACAAATAGGAAACATGTCTTTTAAAACCATATAAAACATGTTTTTTTTTTTTTTTTAAACTGAAATGCTATCTTCTAAACAGAAACAAATGTATGGAACATGTCCCTTAAAACAATATAAACATGTTTTTAAAACTGCATATGCTCTCTTTTAAACTGAAGCAATATAGTGAGATTGTTGTCTAATATATCATTGTTGTCATCATATGAATTGCTTTCTACCACATCAATATCAATGTAGAAATATTCATATTTATATAAACGTTATCCAACATATCAATATCACATATCAATATATAAACGTTGTCACATATTGATATCAATATCACATATCAATATATAAACGTTGTCCAACATATAAATGTTATCACCATAAATAATGTTGTCCGACATATGAATGTTGTCACCATATATAAACACTATCAATCGTTGTCAATATGCTATCATGTGACTATGAGTAAAATCATTGTCGACATACGTATCTATATGTTATTAATAAAATCGTCATTAATAAAATATGTTATTGCTATGCTATCAACATGTTATAAACAAAATCGTTGTCCTTTAAACCATGTGTTTTGTTGTCCCTTTAATTACATAATGATTTTAACAATCAATTGAACGTTGTCTTTTACACAGGATTAACACATATAAAAGAATTTAGCAAGGAATTAATTATACATCTTGTTGCCAACAATAATGGTAAGTCATGGTTCATTCTCTACAGGATATCGTCGTCAGTCAATCATTAATACCAAAGGGAGATCGTTTTCATACACAACATACAATGCATTACTTACACCCAACCAAATACACAATCAAAACGTAGATGTTACACAGTCACAACCAGATCGTTGTCATTCACAAAAATCGTTGCCCCACCTAATTTTGTTTTCATACATCTACACAACATACAATTCGTTGTCTAATAAACACGTTTAAGGTGGGATTGAAACTCTAAGGAGAAAGGTTCTCTACCCAAAAGACTCAGGGTGTAAAAACATGTTTAAAAGTGAAATTAAATGCTAAGAAAGTGCCCATAAATAAAAATCATTATTAAAGAATAAATCAAAGTTTTAATCAATCAAGGCGCAGAGAATACTCATTCACAAGAAGGCGCAGATACAAATCATTCATCCATGAATCAATCAATGTAGAGATAAGTAAGGGATAAACAACTCGACAAATTTTATCCTTCACTCATCATCCATGCACAAAAAAGCAGGGCATTTGAATCTATAGGTCTTTAAACATCGAAGTGATGGACGTTGATTCGGCTCTTGGTCGACTGCTTAGGAACGAACTAATGACTAAAGGGATAAGGGATGGAAGATAAAAACACAATATCTTCATAATAATCAATAAAACCCACACAAAGAAGTCATTGCAATCAAAATTTGGGTTCACCAAGGGAAATTAATTCAAAATACAACAAACAAGGGGATTACAAATAACATAGGAAAGTAGGTGCAAGACATCTCATGGCAATGAAATCTTCAGCTAAGCACACAGAAATAACATGTGTAAATTAAATTTCATTGCAAGTAACAAATTAAATCGACGTAACTTAGGCCAACGTGAATGCTCTGTAGTTTCTGTTCCGCGCGTGCTCCATTCATATTCGGCTTGTCGACCGATGTGACCTCATTGGTACCTCCCAACAAACTCTATGGGTACTCTTATTCCCCCTGATCCCCCCGAGCTGCAAAGGGGCCACAAACACAATACTAGAGAACTTCTAGCACCCATCTCACCTCGCAAGGTCGAGCTACCACTCGTTACCCGAGCTGGGTATCCAAACTCCCACAAGAGAAGTCCAGTCAAGACAAAAATTTAGCAGCGTAACGTTACACATAAAGATGAGATCCACACTCCTCCTCCTCCATCCTTTTTATAGAGTTTTTAAGTAATTAGTTTCCCAAATTCTCATTAAATTCCTTTTTCATAAATTTTAATTAGGAAAAACCTCCCCCGTACACATGTCGCCCAATCCCCTAGTTGCACTAGAAAATTACTTTTATTAATTAATTAATTATTCCTATTTCCCTCACCCACCTAAAAGAATTCCTAAAATCACTCCTAGGTGTCCCAAAATTCCCTTACACTTCTTAAATTACTTATGCCTTGCTTAATTCCTAGTTGAGTTCATAACTAGAAAGTTCCAATGGCAAGATTCCTTACTAAGTTAGACATTCAACTTTTTCTTTACATTTCCCCTTTTCCTTAAGTTTCCCCCTTTTTCTGTAAGTTTCCTATTTCTTTTAAGTTTCCCCCTTTTTACTTTTCAACTAACAATCAATTTAGCAAGTGTAGATAAAACAACTATTTACCCTTTTTCTTCTTTAATTAAAAATTAATTTAGCAAGTGTAGATGAAACAACCATTTACCCTCTCTCTTTTTTTTAACTAAAATTAAATTAGTAAAAGTAGATAAAAACAATCGTTTCCCTTTTTAAAATTTTAATCCTCCATTATAATCTCGACTTCAATAAATAAATTGAATTTCTTACCCCCCTTCTTGTTACATGTTTATTCATTATTTTATTTTTTATGACCACATGTTCTACTTAGACCCAGGTTTTAATTTTACTAGGTTGGGCGACATTTTTATTAGGGAATTTTTTTTTTAAATCTTACTTATCACATCATTCATTTTAAGGCCGACTAGGTTTATTCACTTACGAGTCAAAATCGTGATGTGCCCTTCAAGACACACTAGGTGCTCCAAGGGTTCCACTCGCCTCTTTACAATTTCCTTGCGCGACGTTCCCTTCAGGACGCACTACATGCTCCAAGGGTGCCACACGCCTCTTTTCATTTTCCTTGCATGACATGCCCTTCCGGACGCACTACATGCTCCAAGGGTGCCACTCACCTCTTTTTTTTTTCCTTGCATGATGTGCCCTTCAGGATGCACTACATGATCCAAGGGTGCCACTGGCCTCTTGATTGACTTGGTAGACATCAAAACCCCTGGAGTCAATACTCCACCAGGTGATCTTGTGGGATACTAAGGGCCTCTAAGGAATAAGGTCCCTTCCTTATTGCACTCTTCTTAGAATCATCGTGAGTGACTATCGCAGTCTACCCTCATGGCATCATGGGTCTTCTCGAACAAGCTAATCGTTAACCTACAGTTCGAGCCACGATGAGAGTGCTAGTAGGTTGTGGCAGGGCTGATCCCACACCTCTCCCACAAAGTCTCTGGTTTTCATACGTGACCCCTCTACTCCACATGTGAGTCTTGTTGGCAAGCTATCATCAACCTGCATCCATCAACAAATCATGTCAGCAATAATAATCAATCATCATAACATCTATTAATAAGTACATATGTCACATAAACAATATTCAACCCAACAGTCCACTCCCAGACTCAATCCAGAGTCCAAGGGGTTTCACCGATGCCTCTACATCCTTAAGGTCCAAAGTCCTGCACACTCAGGAGAACCCAATCAATATCACCTGTATATGTAAATAAAAAAATAACATATCATCATATCCATAATGCCTCATAATCATAATCAAACAACCAATAGTATAATAATCTGGATCACTTGCAAGAAAGTGTCCTCAAAGAATAAGTTCACTCAGTGCGCACAAGAGCGGGATGTTACATACACCCCCCCTTGGTCTAAACTTCATCCCGAAGTTTCATAGTATATACGTGTCGAAATAAAGTGTATCACAGTATCATAAGTCTACCTATCAAACAAAAATGGAAACTGTTGATGCATATCATATGCATCCTCCTAGGTTGTCGATTGCGGACTATAGTTGCCCCACTGGACCTTGACCTGATCTACTGTTTGACGTTGTAGCTGTTGAATGTGATGGTCTAGGATGCATATTGGCTCAACCGTGAGAGCACCCTCGTCAGATATCTGCAAGGAACTCATGCCAATAACATGTGTAGGATAATTTATATAATGTCTCAAAACAAATACGTGAAAAAAGTTGTGCATATGCCTCAAAGAATCAAGCAAGGCTAGTTGATAGGCCACGGGACCCTTCCTTTCCACAATATTGAAAGGTCCCATGAACCTAGGAGAGAGTTTAGCACCCTTTCCAAACTTGATCGAACTCTTATGCAGTTTCACCCACAAAAAGACTTGATCGCCAACTTCGTAACTACGGTTGACACGATGCTCGTTGGCATAACTCTTCTGTTGATCCTACGCTTCCTTGATCCTTTGTATTATTGTTTGCATTTGGTCTTTGATTTCTTGGATCACTTTTGGCCCCACCAGGACCCTATCCTCAATATGATCCCATCTCAAAGGCGTCTGACATGGTCGCCTATAAATAAACTCGAAAGGCACCATCTTAATGGTGCTTTGATAACTGTTGTTATATGTGAATTCTACCAGTGGAAAGAATTATTCCCAACTCTTATGTTGATCAATCACGTACATACGCAACATGTACTCCAAGATTTGGTTTGTTCATTTGGTCTACCCATCCGTCTCTGGGTGATATGAAGTACTAAAGTTAAGTTGGGTTCCCAGTGCCTCTTAGAAACTAGTCCAAAATCATCTAGTAAACACCGATCCTCGATCAGATATAATCCTCTTAGGCATGCAATGAAGCCTCACAATCTCACTGATGAAAACTCTAGCTATGTCAAGTGCCTGATACGTCGTATGCATAGGAATAAAATGAGCACTCTTCGTCAGAGTGTCGACTACCACAAAAATCGAGTCGTGTCTCCTTTCTATAAGTGGCAATCCAACAATGAAATCCATCAAAATGACCTCCCATTTCGATTCTAGAATAGCGTGTGGTTGTAGTAATCCTATTGGATGTCTATGTTCAACCTTCACCTGTTGACATTGTAGACATCTTGCCACGTAGTTGACTATGTATGCCTTCATTCCATTCTAGAAGAATAAGGGTTTAAGGTCTACCCTTATCTTCGTGACTCCCGGGTGATCCATGTACATTGCTTTGTGAGCCTCGTTTAGGATCAAACTCCTCAACTCGTCCTTCGGTGGTACGTAAATTTGATTTTTAAATCTCAATAATTCATCATTGTCCAATGTAAATCCTTCAAATCTTGGTACCATCATTGTGTTATGGCCGATAAAATCCTTTACCTATTTGTACCAGTCATCGTCGCATTGTAAAGTTAGAATCTTTTCACGTAGATTTGTCTAAAGAGGCATCACCAAAAATATGCGTGGTCTCGGAATCAACACACCAGCCACTCTGTTCACTATTCCCTTTATGTAAGTAATCTCGAAATCATACTCGCTAAGTAATCCGACCAACGTCATTGTCGCGCATTTAAGTTGATTTGCGTAAAGATGTGTTGTAGTCCACAGTGGTTCATTTTTAGTTCAAATTTTTATCCAATAAGGTAGTGTCTCCAAACTGTCAAGGCATAAAAAATGGCTAATAACTCCAAATCATGTGTTTCATAGTTCTCCTCATGCCTTCTCAACTTTCTTGAGATGTAAGCGATCACTTGACCGTCTTGCATCAAGACTCCGCCTAAGCCTTCGTTGGATGCATCAGTGCATAATAAGAATTTTGCGTCCATGTCAGGGACCTTCAGTATCATTTGCATTGTCAACAACTCCTTGAGCCTCCAAAATGCCTCCGAGCATTTATCGGTCCAAACAAACTTCTTTTTCTTCTTCTGCAATTCCATAATTGGATTTTCTATCTTTGAGAAACCCTCTACGAACCGTCGATAGTATCCTACTAAACCCATGAAGCTACACACTTCTGGGACATTCGTCAGTGCAGGGCATTCCATAATAGACTCAACCTTTGGAGGATCCATGGAGATACCTTCACTAGAGATGAAATTCCTTAAGTAGTGAATCTTCGATTGATAAAACAAGCATTTAGACAATTTCCCATACAATTTATTCTCTCACAAACACTATAGTACCAAGTGCATGTGTTCGTCATGGTCCTCCATCATCCAAGAGTAAATTAAAATACCGTCAATGAATACTTGGATGAACTTGTCCAAGTATTTGCGGAACACCCCGTTCATCAAACTCATAAATACCCCTGGGGCGTTCGTCAGTCCAAATAGTAAAACAATAAACTCCTAATTTCCAAACCTCGTCTTAAAGGAGTACTTAGGGACATCATCCTCCTTGATCAGTAACTGGTGATACCCTGATCGCAAGTTGATATTTGAAAACACCGTCGTGCCTTTCTTCTGATCGACTAGATCATCAATCCTTGGCAACAAGTACTGATTCTTGATCGTTGCTTTGTTCAATTGACGATAGTCAATGCAAAGTCTCCATGACACATCCTTCTTCTATATGAAGATAACCGATGCACCCCATGGTGACACACTTGGATGTATACGTCCCAGGTCATGCAAATCCTTCAATTTCATTCTCAACTCTTGTAACTCCGGGTTCAACACTCGATAAGGAATTCTTGCTATCGATTCAGTCCCCGGTTTCAAGTCTATGGTAAATTCCAATTCCCTCTCCGGCGACATCCTAGGTAACTCTTTCGGGAAGATGTCTGACAACTCTCTCACCACCGGAAGGTGTTCTAGACCTTCTGCTACTCCCTTCTCATTTAATACAAGGATCACATAAATCTTACATCCCTTGCGCATGCTCTTCCATAGTTGCAAGGAAGAGATGAACCTCAGGGAAACTGCCTGGTTCCGACTGTTAGTCCCTAAAGTTGCACTTGACTGTGAGAGGGAAAGCTAGGGAATCATCAAGTTATTGCAATAGTATTTTAAGGGCTTTATGAATTGGTTTTTTAAAAGGGTGGTTGAAAATTGGTTCAAGGTTTCAAGGTAAACATGAATTTCAGAATAAGGGCAAGAGATATCCCACTGACTTGTTAAAGGGTAGCCACATAGATAAATTAGACAAATAAGGAAAAATAAAGAAAGAAAATATGAAGTCTTCAATTTGTTAACCTCACATGGATTTCTTATCTCAAAATATAATTAAGAAACAAGAACATGTACTTGTAAATAAGATCTTGATAATAATAATAACAACAAAATCTTCACAGCATTAATTAAGACCAAGAAAAAAAATGCATTGCAATTGAAAAATGATCTCAAGCAAGAAGAGAAAAAGAACATGAAAGAAGAGAAAGTCTGACCATCAATATGTCTTTCCCATCAAGTATCAAGATAGAATAAAATTGTCTTACAAATAGTTCAAAATAGGTCCCTAAATCTCTAATTTTTTTACCCTCATAAAGTTCGTCATCTGTCTATTTAAGCTATACAAAAGATGACTACAGATCCTATTTTCTAGTGTTCTATTAATAACATGATTTGGTCAGTATCTATCTTCTAGGAAGATCAACTCAAAATGAGAATTTACATTGCCAAAATAGTAATCAACTCAATAGCTTAATCCAAAATGATTTTACAACAACACATCAAATCCCACAAATTTTGGAATTGATTTTGACTGAGTTATACATTCGGATTATCCAAATTCATTAGGTCAAAATCAAGTTGAGCATCGTTTACTCCTTGGGTAAATTGTATCAAAACTTCTAAAACTATGCATAAATGCCTTCATAAGGCTATCATTATATAATGATGGCATTGGATTTAGTAGTCTTTTGTTTCAGCTTGGTTGTGATCACAATATTGTGCCAATACAATTTGAATTTAGACTCTCGCAGCTCTTTGAGAAATTCCTTTTGTTCCTTTCTCTTTTTCTTGAAACCTTGCATCTTTTCTTGTTGTTTGGTGCTCCATTGCTCCACCTGAGCCTTTTCCTTCTTCAACTGCTTCACCATTTTCTGGATTTCTTTGATCTTGTCTTTATCACTTCTAACCTTGAATTTGAATTCTGTAAACTATTTTGTAGGTACAGGTTTGTTCAGGTCTATAGTAGCCTTAGGTTCTCTCAGTTTGATTTGGTATCTAGAGAATAGTTTTGAGTCATGATCATCAGAACTATCTGATTCCATGGCCTTTGGAATATCTGGAATCTGTTCCGACTCTACAGGATGATAGTCTTTGTCTTTAGAAATTCCACGTGTGCCTTTGAACATTGCTTTAGCTTTTGATGATCTCATGGTTTCTCTCATTATAGGTCCTTCAGAATGTTGAGCAACTTGTTTGCCTTTTCCCGTTGTTTTCCCCAAGTTTTTATTTTATTTTTCTTTCTTGTGCAATGGGGGTATTTCTTCCTATTCTTTAATACCTTCTTTAGAGTCTTCAGAATTGTCCTCTATAACTATAAGGTTCTCTTTTTTGATGGATGGGTCAAACATAGCCTTAGAGTTTAACATGAATTTGTTAACAACCCTAGTAGTGTTTCTCCTAGGGTATTTAGACACAGGTGTAGATTTCTTCCCATGTTTTTTTCCTTTGGCACTTTTCTTACTTGTCAATTTTTGTTTATGCTTGACTGTGGGTTTAATTGGATTTACATTATAACCTTCATTTGTATCTACTTCCACCTTTATCTCTGTATTAGGAAACGTATCAATGTCTTCATCATGTTTTGATCTCTTACCTCTACGGGTGGTGGCTTATTCTTGACCTTTACCTGCAGGGGTATCAACAACAATCTGTTGAGTTTGCATCCTCCTTTTGTTGGCCCTTGTTACCTTGGTTGTATATGTTTCTTCTTGGATTGGGGATTCATCAATTGCAACACTCTGTTTCTGTGTAGCTACTCTTTTCCCTTTATCCCTTTTAGATTTACTTGGTTGTGGATAATTACTTAGAGTCTAGATTAACCAATATTAGGGTCTCTATACTTCATTCAAAGAAGAAACAACTAGTGTATTTATCAAAACTTGGTGGAACAGACTACCTTTGGCTATGGCAGGATGAGACTGTACCCTTTTGGACATCTTAGATATACTTTTGAGTAGAAAAACGGTAAATTTAGGGGGCAATCTCCATTGATGTGGATTAACAATATGATATGATAAATGTAAACCAGTGAGAACCTACCCTCACATGTAATATACCTGTGAATTATAATCAAAGAAATATGCCACTCTTTTCTGATCTAGCTGTGTGGTACTCCTTTCTTCCAATTAGGGTTCTGTTTTTCTGGTAGCAGGAACTGGTTCACAAATTCCATGACCACGTTCACTTTTTTCCACCACCTTTCTTCCCCAATCGAAATTTTTCAAGCTCTGGCAATGGATTGTTCAGTCACCATCATCAACAATTTTCCAATCACAACTTTGAAACCATCGAAGTTCTGTGCGAACATCATGGAGATCTTTTCATTGTGTCCTTGGAAAGTGGTGAAAAAATTAAACCAACCTGCGTCTTTAAATCTCTGTGCCATCTGTGGGTAAGCTTCAAGAAGTTTAGTGCCCTCAGGTTCAACCTAATGATTCGTCCACTTTTCTTAAACGCCATGTCACTGATACAGTCCTGTAAAACTCTGTGTTGTTTGAAAACAAGAATTTTTAAACCTGTAGTTGTTATTACAAAACAATTTCTCTAAATTAGATATCTGCACACAACATCCAATAAATTAGAATATCATATGACAGTATCATTTAATAATATCGGGAAGAGGATTGATTTGATGCAGGTCCTTGCTGGTACAACTCAATATCATTTATACAACGGTTTAAACTACATCATCAATTCAAGCAAAGTTCATGGAGCACATGTAGGTCCTCTATCCACGATTTGCGCAATCATGATAAGATCTAGCTGGCTGGTGCATGTCAAAACATAATTACCTTAGCACTACAGGAATAACGTTATTCCTGTAGCGCCATTCATGACTTGGCAATAATTTGAAATTTCAAAATTCAAATAGACAAGTGATGTGACAAATCTCATTAAATCATGTTTTAAACCTTCAAAACTTAAGAAAAATATTTCAAAGTGCAAAAATGCAAGACATAGAAAATCAAAACAAGGGTAAATTCTAAAAACCAAGGAACAAAGTATAAGTAGGGAGGATTTAGGATTAGGGATACTCACTAAATCAAGAACAAAATTAGAGACTAACACTGGATCCTTCTGGGGGTGAAGTTTTAATAACAAAACTTTAAGAACTGCAGACCAATTCCTTTACCTTGCTTCTGATTCACTGATTTCCCTACTCTGTCATCCTTTATTCACAACACAACCGTATACAAACAAGTCCATTGGGTATATGGAGTCTTTATCGAAAGAAAAACCTATTGTACAGGCTGAAACATTTGGTAAATCTTTAAAATAAGTAGTGTTTCAAGAACCTCCCATTCACAGGGCCTCCAAAAGTTTTAGTGTCATCTAGATTAGTGTCACCTTGGCTACTTTTAAAGGACCATACCATAAGTTTTCAAACTTACCATGTTTTTCTTTGTCCTCTCTCCTTGCATCCCACCTTAATACCAAATCTCCTTCATTAAAAATATATTTCTTAGTTCCCTTATCAAATGTGGCTTTGACTTTTCTCTGGTGAGCAACATCTTTCTGATTCATCTGTTCTCTGACCTACTGAACCTCAATCATCTGAAAAACTTTCCTTTGGATATCATTGGGTTCTTCTAACTCTTCTTGAAAAAAAATTAAAGCTGGTAGGCCCAATTGAGTTGGAAGAATGGATTTTTTTCCATACACCATCTGGAAACGAGAGGTTCCAATAGAATTCTTGTTACTGATACGATCATCCCATGGGGAAAACTTTAACTTTGAATCCCATGATCTTTTTTTTTTTCTGCAAGTAGTTTTTTGATAATCCTTATAAGACTTTTATTGGAGGACTCTGCTAACCCGTTTCCTTGGGGGTAGTAAGGAGTAGAGTGGACCAATTCCATGTTATACTTATTGCATAAATCAATCATGGAGTTTGATTTAAAATCTTGATCATTATTAGTAACCGGCTTTTTAGGACAACCAAACCTAGAAAAGATATGTCCTTCAAGAAATTCCATCATTACCTTGTATGTTGCATTCTGAGTTGGGATTGCTTCAATCCACTTTTTGAAGTAATATGTGGTTGTTAGGATCCACTTATGTCGTCTAGAAGATGAAGGGTTGATTTCCTCGATGAAGTCCAAGCCCCATTGTTGAAAAGGTCCATGAGAAATTATGGGTTTCATAGGTAGAGACATAAGTTTTTTCTTTCTTGCAAACTTCTGACAGGGTTCACATGCCCTTAACTGAGCAAAAATGTCTGAGAATGGGATTGGACAATAATAGCCTGCCCTACGAATCTTGGAAGCAGTAGCTTTCCAATGGTGATGACCTCCACAAACACCATGGTGTAGATCACAAAAGATTTTTCTAGCCTCTTCTTCATCAACACACCTCAACAAGATCCCATTAGGATCTCTCCAGAAAAGGATTTGATCAACAATGCAATATTTTACTGATTTTAATTTAGGTGATCTAAATTTTGATTTATCCAGTTCAGGAGGAGATTGAAGATTCAACAGAAAAAATACAATATCCTTGTACCATGGTGAAAAAGCATACTTGATGTTTACCTGTGAGCTGGTTTCTCCAATCTTGAGCAAAGAATTTTGTGCTTTACCTAAGAGATGATACAACCCAATTGCTTTGTATTTTGACTTTATCATTAATTTGGCAAGGCCTTGACCTTTTATCAGCTGAGTGGGATTTATAGTTAGGTTTTACTCCAAGATTTTTGTTATCCACTTTCCTCTCTTTCCTTCACAATCAGGCTAAACTAAAATTTCTTTGACTGCACTACTTGGTACATAAGCACTGATCTCAAATTGAAGAACATATACCCTGAAATATTTTAAATCCTTTACTAGGGCATATACATGTTTCTCCATTGTATCATATTTCAGTTCAGAGTCTCTTAGAGTTTTGTTGAAGAAGGATATGGGTTGATCATATCCTTTCTCATTTCTTTGTAGAAGAACAACAACTACGGTGTCTTCTGAGGCAAATGAAAAAATCATGAATCCCTTGGAGTAATGTAGACTGATGAGAACAGGGGCCTAAACAAGAGCCTTCTTAATCTTATCAAAATATTCTTTAGTTTTTTATATCCACTTAATTTCTGCATCCTTTTTCAATATATTAATAGTGTACTTGATAATCTGTGCAAAATTAGGTATAAACCTCCTTAAAAAATGTATCTTACCTACGAAGGACTGGATAGACTTCTTATTTCTTGGAATGTCTATTTGTTGGATATCTTTTACTCTTTCAAGATCTATCTTAATACCTTCATGTGAAACAATATGTCCCAAAAGTTTTCCTTCTTCCATGGAAAAATGTGATTTTTCAAGATTAAGTGATATACTGTACCTCTTGCATTTCTCAAAAGTCTGATTTAAATGCTATAAATGTTCTTCATCAGATGTTGAAAATAAAGTGATGTCATCAAGACAAATAACTACTAACCTGTCTTTCTCACCAATAAAAGCAGTGTCCATAGCCCTATGAAAAGTGGCTCATGCATTCATCAATCCAAAGGGCATCTTTTCATACATGAAAATGCCCCAGGGAGTGGTAAAAGTTGTTTTATTTTTTTCCTCCTCCATTACTGATATTTGATTGTACCTTGAATAACCATCAAGCATAGAAATCTTCTTTGCCCCTACTACTCTCTGTAAAATATGATCCATTTTTGGTAATGGATAATTGTCTTTTAAAGAGAACCTATTCAAATTCCTAAAGTCCACACAGAACCTTATTTCTCCACTCTTCTTCATGACAGTTACAATATTAGCTACCCACTCTGAGTATCTCAGTGGCACTATAATTTTGGCATCCAATAACCTTTTCATATCTTTTTCTATTATGGGCAACAACAAAGGATTAAATTTCCTAGACTTATGCTCAAAAGGTTTTGATCCAGGTTTCAGAGGAATCTTGTGTTGCATGATCTTTGTATCAAACACTTTTAGTTCTTCATAAGACCATGCAAATACATATGAATACTTCTTCATCAAATTAACATATGTATCTCTTTATTTTTTTGACATTTTTCTGGATATTTTAACCAAATTGGGATTTGAATCAAAACTGATATCACAGTCCACTACATCATTTTCTTCTGTCTGAATAAAAACCTTTCTAGAAACATCGTTGTGATAAAAAAATATCTCAAGTGGAACCAAACCTTTAGGCAGATGATTTGTCTTCAATTCAATGATTTTGTGCCTAGCAAAGTTGTCTTGAAGAACATTTGCAACATGTATTTCTACATCATCATCTTCATTGTCTTGATCTATTTAAATGTTGGAAAACTCTTCAATAGTCTTTAAGAATCTTTGAATCTCCTCATCATATTTAAAGACCTGCCAATTTTTAATTTTTTATAGTATTGAGGGTCTGTGTCTAACCTCAATCTCAAATTTCAAGTTAGGAAACATGGGAGTCTTAAAGTTGTTGGTTGCAAGTGACAAAGAGTCATCCTGTTGATTCAAATTCTTGTGCACAAAGACAATATTGAAAGCCAAGAATAAATTATCCACATAATCCGACACTTCATTCCTATATTTTTTTAACCTTTGCTTCTTGGTTTGATAAATGTTTTTAATATGATGAATAATGAGTTTCGAATCTCCAAAAATAGAAAGTTTATCTATACCCATATCTTTGGAATCTTTCAATCCTAACAACAAAGATTCATACTCACTGATGTTATTTTTGGTATCAAATTCAATTTTATATGACATAGGAATGAATTCTTGGGTAGGAGAAATGAGAACAATCCTAACATCAGAACATTCTCTTGAGCAAGCTCTATCAAAATACATTTTCCAAACAATTTTTTCTGCACTGTCTCCAACTGCAGGTGTTATTCTTCTAACTGATGTTTTTGCCATCTGATCACAAATATGAAAAATAGAGGAGCCAAGTTCATCTTCTACAACATATATAGGATGATTACTAGGGTTTTCATGATCACTTACTAAATAATCCAGTCTTACTTCCCTATATAATATCCGATGTTATCCACCAAAAGCAGGTATGGTAGCATAATTGAGATCCATTTGTAGAGTGCCTCCTACTTTCTTAGCCCATGATCTTTACAGAAGCATTCCAAATTTTGGAGGTATTTCAGCCACAATGGCATCCAATACCACACTCTTCATAGGTAATTGGGAAAGGGTAACAACCACGCCCTTGATAAATTCTAGACATTTTACTTTCCTGGAGTCAAAATAATATAGATAAAGGTAGGGTTTAGTAATGTCTAACCCTAGTTCATCCATTACCACTTTTGGAATAACATTGTGTGAAGCCCAAAATCCATTAAGAAATTATGCAATATCTTGTCATGGATATTTAGTGATATGTAGAAGGGAGGAGAAGTATCAATTCTATCTTTAATATGAGGTCCAATGGTTATAGCAGGGTTCTGAAAAGGTGACCTGAGCAGAAGGTTGTAAAGCCTTGAGAACAATCTTCCTAAAAGGCTCTGTTTTCATTAGTTCTATCAGAGGTACATGAATTTTGATTTTGTTTATTTCATGTTCCAGGCTGAAAGAAGAAACATCCTTTTCTGTTCCCTTTAACTCTATAGTACTAACCTTAGCGGGCTGCTTTAATTGTTGCTCAATTTGAATTCCAGGAATGTCTTTACTGATCCTTGATTTGACTGGAGTACTAAACTTCTTTGCTAGAATAGGTACATCCACTTTAGGTGTGTTTGATCTGGATCTAATTTCATATATCTTCCCTTTAGGTGTGTTTGATCTGGATCTGATGTCATATATCTTCCCTTTAGGTTCCTTTTGGATAACCTCATGAGCATTCCCTTCTTCGAACTAATTTAATATCAAAGCTTCTTCATAATCATGTTGTGTCAAATGAGTAGGGGATGATTTTGAATCATTTAGATGTATTGCATGGTCATCTTCTGCATCATCTTCTTCCTCCACCTCTTCCACTGCATTATTTTGGAAAGGAGGAAAAACTTTTTGATCTTCTTGATTCCTCCTTTCTCTTGGTAATATTTGAGGTACATTGTTTGGCCTCCTAAAATGATTAGGATTTTTGTATCCACCTTCCTATGTAGGTCTACTGGGTTGTTTTTGTTCCATTTTCAACCTGGCCATCTCAGATGTCAAGGTATTCAACATTTTATACATTTCATCTATCTTAGAATCATATGTTGTATGAGAAGAGGAAGGAAGCTCTTCTTTCTATTTTTTCTTGTCTCTGTCACCCCTGGACTTCAACATGTTTGTTGCTAGTATGTTAGATTCTACCTCAATAGTTGCTTCATGCATCGGGCTCAGAGTAGAAGACCTTCTTTCTCTCAATAACAGAGAAAATATAGCATCAAAATCGTTGGCAAAGGTGACTTTGGTTGATGTTTCTGAAGGCTTAACTTCATCTGGAATTTTACTATACATTTTATTGAACCTTTTAGTAAAATCAGATATTGATTCACCTTGTTTCCTTTTTAAAGCATTAAATTCACTAATGTAGTATAAGTAGTCTTTCTTATCTCCCTAGTGTCTTAAAAAGGTGTCATCCAAAGCATCAATATCAACAATTGAGTTAGGTGGCAGGATCCTGAACCATTTTCTTGCTTCACCATCTAAACTCTGCAAAAATAGTCTCATCCACACATCTGCATGCTCTACATTAAAATTGTCTGCAAAACTGTAGAAGGAATTCAAATTCTCTTCAACAGTAAATCCTCCTTTTCCATTGAATCTTGGAAAATATTTCATATAATCATTTAGTGGAAAGGAATACAAAACTTGTGGCAGGTTTAAAGGTGCATATCTGGCTACAACAATTGCATCCATTCTATTTATAGCCATGTTTTCTATCTTTGGTGTTTGAGATTTAGGAGTAAGCAAGATTGGTGATGTAGAAAGAGAAACTGTCCCCTGTGTGTGGAAACTTAGTTGTACTGATAGTAGTTCTTGATCTTTAGAAAACAAAGGTTTCCTTTCTAGACTAGACCTGGATGATGGTCCTAGAAAAAGAGGGTTTTCAAAATATGAATAATGTGGTTTAATTTCTTCAGAAGAAAAAGACTGAGATAATGAAGAGAGTGTTTTTGGTTCACTTTTAATATCTTTGCTGTAATCTCTCAAAGTTTCAGCTACAGACAAAGTATTAGCATGTTCCTCTTCAATGAGTTTAGAAAACAACTTCCATTGATCTAGATTTAGTTCTGAAATAGTTGAAGGAAAGGAAACTGTAGCAGGCTCAATGACGGGTTTAATTTCACTTTCAGGAATTACTTCTTCATCTGATTGGAGTTTTATAATATCAGAGGAATATCCTTGAGATCTTTTTGAAGGCAATTTTCCCTTTGAGAGAGAGGATTGTCCAGGAATGACTTTAGGTTTTCTTAATAAATTTTCAGGGTCTGGTACTGCTGCAATAAGCTCTGGGTCTGGATTTTTTCTGGTAATTGGTTTCTTTGTAGATGATGAGGAAGTTGGAGGAGATTTAGGTCCTTTTCCTTCTCTTTTAGGAGCCAGAATTACCACAGAGGAGTCGCTAGTTGAAAAATCACAGTCTCATGTAATGTCCAAAACCTTGTTCATCATCAAGATTTGTATCTAATCTTGTTGTTTCCCCAAGGAAGATATCTTTGTTTCTTCGTTCTCGACAACGATGAAAAAAAATGTTAGTCCCCAAAGTTGCACTTGACTATGAGAGGGAAAGCTAGGGCATCATTAGGTTATTGCAATAGTATTTTAAGGGTTTTATGAATTGGTTTTTTAAAAGGGTGGTTGAAAATTGATTCAAGGTTTCAAGGTAAACATTAATTTCAGAATAAGGGCATGTTAAGCCCTAAATAATGGCTCATTACCCCTTAATTGGGGAATATTACATTAGTAATGTTATTTTATTTACGTCGTCTTGACTCCATTAGTTGTAATTGTACCTCTTAGTCTCCTATATATACCAAGGAGACATTTTCATTTGGAATCATCTTGTAATTGGACATTTATGTGGGCATAAGGAGGTTTCCCCCTCGCAGAAGCTTATTATCTTAATTTATCTCTTTTTCAAGGCGTTTAGTACTTATTCTTGGGATTTTCTATGGTATATTTATATTTGGTTCTTAACATATCGTATCAGAGCTCAAGGTCTTAGGGTTTCGTTGCTACATCTCAGACACCTTGTAATTTTCTCTATAACTTTTTTTCTACAACATTTCAGAAGGAACAGATTGGAGGATATTTAGTATACAGATCATGGTACGTTGGGTTAAAGTTTCATCTCTTGAGGTCTTATACTTTCGGAGATACATCTTGTGTAAGATAGGGTTCTGGAATCATCCTGAATTAAGTCATTGCAGGATGTTCACTATAAAACATTTAATGTAATGTTTCAGACCCTGAAATATGGAGGCTATTCACAGAAATTAGCAAGGTATATGTGGTAAAGCGTTAAGCTTCTGGGTCATCTTACGTTTGTAGATACACCCTGTGGAAGATAGGGTATCTGACTAGTCTCAAGAAGGTGTTCTGGGTAAAACAATCATAAATTCTTCCTAGAGTATCCAAATATAGTGAGACCAGTTGCATTGGATAGTGGATAGTCTGTAGTATTTCTGGTACAATTTTCAAAATTTTATATTAATCATTTTGTTTGGGGAATGCTATACAAGTGATATCTTCTGGAAAGGCCAAAAATCAACAAGTTGTGTGGAAGTTACCGTAAATTCCACTTGGCACATCCAATTTTGATCAAAACTATGGCATTGTAGAGAATAAATATTAGAGAACTAAAAAAAAGAAATTTCCATACCCAGAAGGGCCAAAAATTTGGAGATACATCAGAAGAAAGATTGTCTAGCAGAACCGCCTCAAAATCAAGGTTCAAAAGTGATACTTGGCCAACATGCCACCCAAAAAGGGAACTTCTACACCAAATAAGTCTCCAGACGATCCTACTTGGACTCTTGATGAAGGTGAAGAAATGCGTAGGGACATAAATGAATTACAAACGAAGACAGTGACAAAAGATGAACTGGAGGCAATAATGGATACTAAGATGGATGGTTTAAAAAGGGAGATCATGGAAGAATTGAAAATTTTCCTAATAGAGAGGATACCTGAAAGTGAAAATGTGTCCTATGAAATTCATGATGAGGACACAAGGAAGATGAATCAAGAATGGAGAAACTCCAACTTTGGGTTGAAAACCAACCACGTTCCTAAGATCGATATGAGGAAGTTTGATGGCAAGGACCCAATCACATGGATACTTCAGATGGAGCAATTCTTTGATCTACATAATGTTCCACAT
>ML777007.1:33089-43763 GCA_009831015.1 Picea engelmannii | reverse complement strand
CAATCCATAATAAAGAATGATGTATGAGAAATAGTTCCCAGACCAAAAAGTAAGGATGTGGTATCATCAAAATGGCTCTTCAAAATAAAACATGTTGTTGATGGAAGTATTGAGAAATATAAAGCAAGATTTGTCGCTCGTGGATTTTCCCAAAATGAAGGAATCGACTATGAAGAGACATTCACTCATGTGGCCAGATACACTTCGATCAGAACCATTATAGCTCTTGCTGCCAAGATGAAATGGAAGCTACACCAGATGGATGTGAAGACAACTTTTCTGAATGGTGTTATCGAAGAGGAAGTGTATATAGAGCAACCCCAAGGATTTGAGGTTGAAGACAGGAAGTCTCATGTCTGTCGATTAAAGAAAGCCTTATACAGATTGAAGCAAGCTCCCAGAGCTTGGTATGGCCATATAGATAGTTTCTTGATGAGCTTGGGCTTTAACAAGAGTAAAGCAGATTCAAATCTCTACTTCAATATCATGGAGAATGAACCAGTAATACTATTACTGTATGTGGATGACTTATTCTTAACTGGAGAAGAAAATCTCATCATTGAATGTAAACAGAGACTTGCCACAGAATTTGAAATGAAATACCTTGGCCTAATGAATTACTTCTTAGGTCTTGAGGTATGGCAGAGTCCAGAAAGAATCTTCCTTAACTAGGGGAAGTACACGGTCGAAATCTTAAAGAGATTCGACATGCTAGAATGCAAGTCCATGAATACACCTATGGAAGCGAAGCTGAAGCTGTTGGTCGATACTTCGTCAGATTTGATAGATGTCACTCTGTACAGACATATTATTGGATCGTTGATGTACCTGATGAACACCAGACCAGGCATTTGTTTTGCAGTGAACACCTTGAGTCAGTTTCTGGTAGATCCCAGACGTGTTCATTTAGTGACTGCAAAACATGTGATGAGGTACCTTAAAGGTACAATGGATTATGATCTCAGCTATGATGGAGATCATGACTTCACACTGAGTGGATATACTAATGCAGATTGGGCAGGAAGCATTGCTGACAGAAAAAGCACTTCCGGATGTTGTTTCAGTTTGGGATCAGCTATGATCTCGTGGCAGAGTAGGAAGAAATCCAGTATTGTTGTCAGCACAGCGGAAGTAGAGTACATTGCCGCATGTTCTGCTAGCTGCGAAGCTATATGGCTTCGAAAGTTGTTGACAGACCTATTTGATTTGGAGATGAGAGCAACCACGATTCTATGTGACAATCAAAGATGCATTAAAATGACAGAGAATCCTATGTTCCACGACAGGTCGAAGCACATAGAGATCCGCTATCATTTCATCCATGACATGGTACAAAGAGGAGCCTTGAAGCTCCAGTACATTATCACGGATGAACAGGTTGTTGATGTGATGACTAAGCCTCTATCTCGTGTAAAGTTTAAACACGTTCGAGATAAGCTTGGTATTGTTCGAAAGGACCTTCCCTGAAAGGGGGAGTAGATGTATTCCTTGCTTTTGACCTCGTTGTTAGATGTAAAGCAAGATGAGTCATGCTTCTGACCTCATTGTTAGACGTAAAGCATGACGCTGTGTGATCCTTGCTTATGACCTCGTTTTTAGACGTAAAGCAAGATGAGTCATGCTTCTGACCTCGTTGTTAGACGTAAAGCATGACGCCGTGTGATCCTTTCTTTTGACCTCGCTGTCAGACGTAAAGTAAGATGAGTCATGCTTTTGACCTCGTTGTTAGACATAAAGCATGACGCCATGTGATCCTTTCTTTTGACCTTGTTGTTAGACATGAAGCAAGATGAGTTATGCTTCTGACCCAGTTGTTAGACGTAAAGCATAATGTCGTTGATTCCTTGATTCTGACCTAGTTGTTAGACATAAAGCAAGATGATTCCTCGCTTCTGACCTTGTTGTTAGACGTAAAGCGAGATGTTTATGTGTTTCTTGCTTCTGACCTCGTTGTTAGACGTAAAGCAAGATGAGTCATGCTTCTGACCTAGTTGTTATAGCTAAAGTATGACGTTGTGATTCCTCGCTTTTGACCTAGTTGTTAGATGTAAAGCGAGATGATGATATTACTTTCTTCTGACTTAGTTGTTAGACGTAAAGTAAGATGTGACTGACACTGAGCTACTAGCTTAACTGCTGAGACATTGAGCTAGTATAGTACTGTGATGTGCCAGCCTAGTGCTGTGATGAGCTATCATTTTTTACTGATACATATTTGATGCAGATGATTATAGAATTCTTTCGAGAATGATGATGTTGCCAATGAAGAAAAATTCCGATGACTCGTAAATGTGCTAGACAATGTTTCAAGATGATATTGATGATATTGTCCTCCAGATGCCACTGATGATGCAAACCTCTCTCGCCTGATGCTGATGAAGAATACCCTTCTTGTTAAGGGGGAATGTTGAAATAATGTAACTGCGAAGAGCATTCTTATTATTATTTTTTTATTGGATTAAATCCCCATTGCAGATTAATCATGTCATTATTATTATTATTGTTATTGGATTAATCCCCATTGAGGATTAATAATGTCAGTAATTGTATAAGGACCAAATCCCCTTTTGCGGATTGGTCATCGGACAATTACAAAGTGCAGAATAAGAAGTCGGCCCCAACAGTTATAATGGAAGACCCAAAATTAATTAAAGGTGGGTTTACCCACCCAGAGTGAGAGGTCGGCCCTGCTAGTTGTGACATTTCACATGTTCCAGTTTGATATAAATAAGAGGCTAGCGCCTCACTTCAAATAGACAACTCACATGCTCATTCTCTTATGAGGCAAGCTGCAATTACCAATTGGAGAGAGGAGAAGAAGAATGGCGCATCTCTTGGGGAGGAGTATCTGTATTGGTTTGAGTTATCTCTTGAACATTGTATAAGCTATTTATGATAAGGAAGTTTTTGCTAGGTTTTCTTCCCCTAGAGGGTTTCCCAGGATAAATGTTGTGTCTCTTGTGAATGTGTATTTCTCAGTGATCTTGTTCTTATTATGATCTTATCTATTGAAATGCAAAGAACTATAATAATGGCATAAACATTAACACCATATTATCTCCAAGCCATTCACCAGGAATGGCTGCAAGATCCCAAAAGTTTGCAGTTGATCCAACAATTGCAGTCCAATGCTCCAGTTTTCCCAGGGTACTCTTGGCTCCATGATGAACTTTGATACAAAGTTCGTTTGTATTTAAGTAAACAATCAAAGATTAAATCCATGGTACTTTATGAGCTTCATGCTACACCCACCGCAGGGAACTCTGAGTTCACCAAAACCTATGACAGGGTCAAACGTTCCTTTTTCTGGGATGGTATGAAACAAGACATTCGTAATTTTGTCATTGAATGTGATGTATGTCAACGCAACAAGGGAGAAATAGTCAAATATCCGGGCACACTAAAACCGCTCCCGATTCCACCTGCTATTTGGAAGGATATATCTATGGATTTTATTACCGGCTTACCCAAATCGGGAAATAAATCAGTCATCATGGTGGTTGTTGATCTCCTTTCCAAGTATGCTCATTTTTTCTCCCTTCAACACCCGTTTACACCATCCACGGTGGCTCAAATTTTCATGGATCAGATCTTCAAGCTTCATGGCATGCCACACTCTATTGTTTATGATCGTGACCCAACTTTCACAAGCGATTTTTGGCAAGAATTGTTCAAGATACAAGGCACCAAATTGCATCTCAGCATAGCTTATCATCCCCAGACTAATGGCCAAACAGAAATTGTCAACAAATGTTTGGAAACATATTTGAGGTGTTTTTCCTCAGAAAAGAAAAATCAGTGGGCTCAATGGTTACCCTTAGTTGAATGGTGGTACAACACTTCATACCATACAACTACACGCAAGCAGTATATGGAAAGAAGCCACCTTCAGTTCTCTCATACTTACCAGGTGCCTCGAAGGTTCAGGCGGTTGACCTAACACTTACAACTCGAGAGGCTATTCTCCGTACACTCAAAGAGAATTTGGTCATGGCACAAAATCGCATGAAGCAACAAGAAGATCAAGGTCACTCTGAATGTCAATTTGCAAAAGGGGATCAAGTGTTTCTTCGACTGCAACCTTACAAGCAAACTTCCCTCAAGGTCGAGCATTGTCAGAAGCTAGCACCCAAATTTTATGGCCCTTATACCATTCTCCAACACGTGGGACAAGTAGCATATCAGTTATCTTTTCCTAGCCATTCGAAGCTACATCCTGTTTTTCATGTTTCATGCTTAAAGAAGGTGATTGGAGCTAAGTGCCAAATTCAAACCAAACTTCTAGAGTTAGTTGAAGAAGGATCCATTTGGATATAGTCAGAAGTAGTTTTGGACCAGCGTGAACGTTGCCTACATCAAAGAGCCATCAAGGAAGTGTTATTCCAGTGGAAAGATACAACTCCAGCAGATGCCACTTGGGAACCAGCTACCATTCTGCAACAATTTCCTAATCTCAAGCCTTGAGGACAAGGTTGTTTTTAAGGGGGCGGACATGTTAGGGTCCTAACCCACACATAGTTAGAACAATCTATTCGGATGTAATAAAGGTAAATATTAATAAGGCCTTTCAATAAAATAGAATAAGGCGGATGTAAGAAGACCTAATAGAAGCTTCCGCGTCTACAAATATCTTCCTCTAGGTGCTTCCTTTTAGTATAAATAGGAGTCAAGGGTATGAGAACCCTAGCTTGGATATTATTGTAATAGAGCTCTTCTCAACTGGAGGTTTCCCCCTTGAAGAGGCCAGTGAACATTGCTTTTATATTCAAAGTGTTATTTCTGTTATTATTCTCTTATCACTTCAGTGCTATTGTGGTGAATGTTCTGGTTATATTGTTGTTATTCTGCCATTTCTAGCATTTTATTTCTTTTTTGCATACTTTTTATATCTGGTATATTACAAAGATCCTAGTTCAAACTATATTTCCATAAATTGACGAGGAAGGAAAAATCATATTGGAACCTGAAGCCATAACTGACACAAGAATTCTCCAGCTAAGGAATAGATCCATTTCAGAGTATCTCATTAAATGGAGGAAACTATCGGCTGAACATTCCACTTGGGAAAATGAGTCTTTTATATAGAAGCATCAAGAGTTACTCAAACGTTGTGGACAAAACTTGTCTCAAGGGGAGGGGCATGTTAAGCCCTAAATAGTGTCTCATTACCCCTTAATTGGGGCATATTACATTAGTAATGTTATTTTATTTATGTCATCTTGAGTCCATTAGTTGTAATTGTACCTCCTAGTCTCCTATATATACCAAGGAGACATTTTCATTTGGAATCATCTTGTAATTGGACATTTATGTGGGCATAAGGAGTGTGCCCCCTTGAAGAGGCTTATTATCTGAATTTCTCTCTTTTTCAAGGCGTTGAGTACTTATTCTGAGGTTTTTCTATGCTATATTGATATTTGGTTCTTAACAGGGCAAGAGATATCCCACTAACTTGTTAAAGGGTAGCCACATAGATAAATCGGACAAATAAGGAAAAATAAAGAAAGGAAACATGAAGTCTTTAGTTTGTTAACCTCACATGGATTTCTTATCTCAAAATATAATTAAGAAACAAGAAAATGTACTTGTAAATCAGATCTTGATAATAATAATAACAACAAAATCTTCACTACATTAATTAAGACCAAGAAAAACAATGCATTGCAATTGAAAAATGATCTCAAGCAAGAAGAGAAAAAGAACATGAAAGAAGAGAAAGTTTGACCATCAATATGTCTTTGTCATTAAGTATCAAGATAGAATAAAATTGTCTTACAAATAGTTCAAAACAGGTCCCTGAATCTCCAATTTTTTGACCCTCATAAATTCCTTCATCTATCTATTTAAACTATACAAAAGATGACTACAGATCCTATTTTCTAGTGTTTTGTTAATAACAGGATCTGGTTAGTATCTATCTTCTAGGAAGATCAGCTCAAAATGAGCATTTACATTGCCAAAATAGTAATCAACTCAACAACTTAATCCAAAATTATTTTACAACAACACATCAAATCCACAAAATTTGGAATTGATTTTGACTGAGTTATACATTCGGATTATCCAAATTCATTGGGTCAAAATCAAGTTGAACATCTTTTACTCCTTGGGTAAATTGTATCAAAACTTCCAAAACTGTGCATAAAGGCCTTCATAAGGCTATCATGATATAGTGATGGTGCTAGCTTTACTAGTCCTTTGTTTCAGCTTTGTTGTGAGCACAATATTGTGCCAATACAGTTTGAAGTTAGACTCTCGCAGCTCTTTGAGCAATGTCTTTTGTTCCTTTCTCTTTTTATTGAAACCTTGTATCTTTTTTTGTTGTTTGGCGCTCCATTGCTCCACCTGAGCCTTTTCCTTCTTTAACTACTTCACCATTTTCTCGAGTTCTTTGATATTGTCTTTATCACTTCTACCCTTGACTTTGAATTATGGAAATTCTTTTGCAGGTGCAGGTTTGTTCAGGTCTATAGCAGCCTTAGGTTCTCTCAGTTTGATTTGGTATCTAGAGGATAGTTCTAAGCTATGATCATCATCATAACTATCTGAGTCAATGGCCTCTGAAATATCTGGAATCTGATATGACTCTATAGGATGATATTCTTTGTCTTTAGAAATTCCACCTGTGCCTTTGAATAGTGCTTCAACTCTTAATGATCTAGTGGTTTCTCTCATTATAGGTCCTGTATAATCTTGAACAACTTGTTTGCCTTTTTCTGTTGTTTTCCCCGAGTTTTTATTTTCTTTTACTTTCCTGTGAAATCAAGGTATTTATGCATGTTCTTTAATACCTGCTTTAGAGTCTTTAGAATTGTCCTCTATAACTATAAGGTTCCCTTTTTTGATGGATGGGTCAAACATAGCCTTAGATTTTAACCTGGATTTGTTAACAGCCCTAGTAGAATTTATCCTAGGGTATTTAGACACATGTGTATATTTTTCCCCTGTTTTTTGGCCTTTGGAACTTTTCTTACTTGTCAATTTGTGTTTATGCTTGACTGTGGGTTTAATTGAATTTACATTATAATATTCATCTGTATCTACTTCCATCTTTATCTCTGTATCAGGAAACATATCAATGTTTGCATCAGGTTTTGATATCTTACCTCTACTGGTGGTGGATTCTTATTGACCTTTACCTACAGGGGTATCAACAATTATCTGTTGAGTTTGCATCTTCCTTTTGCTAGCCCTTTTTACCCTAGTTGCAAAGGTTTCTTCTTTGATTGTGGATTCATCAACTATACCACTATGTTTATGTGTAGTTGCTCTTTTCCCTGTAGCCTTTTTAGATTTGCTTGGATGTGGGTCATTACTTAGAGACTGGATTAACCAATCCCAGGGTCTTTGTACTTCATTCAAAGAAGAAACAACCAGTGTCTTTATCAAAACTTGGTGGAACAGACTACCTTTGGCTGTGGCAGGATGAGACTGTACCCTTTTGAACATCTTAGATAGACTTTTGAGTAGAAAATATGGTAAATTTAGGGGGTAATCTCCATTGATGTGCATTAACAATCTGATATGATAAATGTAAACCAGTGAGAACCTACCCTCACATGTAATATACTTGTGAATTATAATCAAAGCAGTATGCCACTCTTTTCTGGTCCAGCTATGTGGTACTCCTTTCTTCCAATTAGGGTTTTGTTTTTTTGGTAGCAGGAACTGGTTCACGAATTCCATGACCACGTGCTCTTTTTTCCACCACCTTTCTCCCCCAATTGGTAATTTTCAAGCTCTAGAAATGGAGTGTTCAGTCACCATCATCAACAATTTTCCAATCACAACTTCGAAACCATCGAAGTTTTATGCGAATATCATGGAGATTTGTTCATCGTGTCCCTGGAAAGTGGTGAAAAACTCGAACCAACCTACATCTTTAAATATATGTGCCATATGTGGGTAAGCTTCAAGAAGTTCAGTGCCCTCAGGCTCCAACCTAATGATTTTTCCACTTTTCTTCAGCGCCATGTCACTGATACAGTCCTGTAAAACTCTGTGGTTTTTAAAAATGAGAATTTTTAAACCTGTAGTTGTTATTACATAACAATTTCTCTAAATTAGATATATGCACACAACATCCAATCAATTAGAATAATAGATGATGGTATCATTTAATAATATCGGGAAGAGGATTGATTTGATGTAGGTCCTTGCTGGTACAACTCGATCTCATTCATACAATGGTTTAAATTTCATCATCAACTCGAGAAAAGGTTGTGGAGCACATGCAGGTCCTCTACCCACGATTTGCACAATCATGATAAGATTTGGTTGGCTGGCACATGTCAAAACATAATTACCTTATTGCTGCAAGAATAACGCTATTCCTGTAGTTCAAGTCATGCTTGGCAATAATTTGAAATTTCAAAATTCAAATAGACAAGTGATGTGACAAATCTCATTAATTCATGTTTTAAGCCTTCAAAACTTAAGAAAAATATTTCAAAGTGAAAAAATGCAAGATGTGGCAAATCAAAACAAGGGTAAAAGTCTAAAAACCAAGGAACAAAGTATAAGAAGGGAGGATTTAGGATTAGGGATACTCACTAAATCAAGAACAAAATTAGAGACTAACACCGACCTACAATCAAGTGTCTATGTCCCTCATCATCGACCAAGCTCAATCGTTTTGTCTTACAGTTGAGTATCGCCTCATGTGATTCCAACCAGTCCATATCGATCACGATGTCATAAGATCCTAAGATCTTGACGTACAGGTTGGACCTGGTGACAAACTCTCCCAGGTTAAGGCTACAACCCATAACCTTCCCTCCAACCTTCAGTTTGGCTCCAGAAGCCATTTCTACAAAGCTAAACTCATCCTATTTGACTGCCTTTACCTTAATCCTTTTTAGTGTTGCACCAGAAATGAAACTCTCAATAGCACCGGGATCTATCAAAATACTAAGGGTCTGGTCAATGACGGTACCTGACGTCTCAAGCACAGTCAACTGGTGCTTTTCCTGGCGGTTATTCATCGCTGCATGAATCCGATGGGCCTCGCCCAAATCTCCCACAAGAGTGGGTTCGGCTGATCCCGATGCTCTAGTACTCTCCACTGGGCAATCATGCTGGTAATGTGTCTCCCCACATGTCCAACACCCTTTCCTCGGTCCAGTACTCCTGGTACTCGAAGTAGAACTTGATGGCCCACTGGCCTGGAATCCTGGTTTGTTCTGCTGAACATGCCTAAACTGTTGCTACTACGGTCGACGTTGTTGTTGGTGTTGTGGTCCTCGGTAAGGAGTCTTCTACTGAGGCGTTGATTGCCGAGGTGTAGTGAAATTGGATCCTCTATAGAAACCACAATATCCTGACGTATGTCTAGCTGGTGTCTGATGTCGCTACGCACCAGATGACACATGCCCTGTTGGTCTCGCTGGAGTCCTGCTCTGACCCCCACTGATAAGCTCCTCCTCTGCTATGAGGACCTTCTGGATGGCATCATGCAATGTGTGAGGCATCAGAACCCTAACCTTTGCACATATGTTGACACTAAGGCCAAACAATAACATGTTGACCTTAAGTTTCTCGGTATTCAGGTGCAGAGCATACTGAAGAAAATTCATAAAATGGGCCTCGTACTCGGGCATCGTACGACCTCCCTATCACAAGGCGTTGAACTTGTTGAGATGATGCTCAATGAATTCCTATGATAGGTGCCTCTCTCAAAACCATTCCTCGAACAATTCCCATGACATGTCTTCAACGACCATGTTCAATTGTGGCAGAAGTTTCTTCCACCATAGAAGAGCACTCCCCTTCAATTGAAATACTTCCATGCGGACCTTCATGTTGGAGGTATAGTCATGAAGTTCAAAGAACATAACCATATTCTCCAACCATTCCTTGGCGGCTGCACCTTCCGAGGCACCAAAGAACTCAGGAAATTTTACCTTCTCGAGTTCACGGTGAATGCTACCATTACCGATCGGAGCATGCAGTGGACCCTCAGGGGGTGTCAGTTCCCTGGCCTTATATCTGTCAAAACGGTTGATTAGTGCCTCCATGATCTGGATTATTTTCGGCACGAAATGAGAGTGGAGATATAATAAAGAAATGCACAGAGATATTGCAGATATTCAATAATATAACAGAAATGTATCAGAGATGCAACCATAAACACGGATATACAGTAATACACGATTTCTATTAATGAAATAAATGTACAGAGACTGTAAAATACAGAGTGAAAGACTCGCTAGAATGGTGGCAGCTTATCTCTGAGAAGAGATGTGACGGCTACTCACATTCGCAAGAAGATGATTACAATGAGGCTCTGAAGGCCCTTTTACAATAAACGGGAATGCCAAAAGTCTTAAACATCCAAAAACCTAACCCTAGGAGATGAAGCGTCAAAAGTCATGTGGGCCCCGTTTGGGTAAGTTGGTGCATCAACTTCCCAGGATCATAACTTTTGCATACGATCTCCGTTTTAGGCATGTGATAGCTCGTTGGAAAGGTATCGTCGAGGAGATTCATTTTGGGGGATCAATTATTCCTTTGGCTATCATTGAGAACATCAATCTCGAAAAACCTTCATTTGGACCCTCAAAATGGCCCCGGAAGTTAAAACCTGCTAAAAATAGTAAATTGCCAAAATTGCCAGAAACATGTTTTGGGCCAGTTGGAGAAGGTGGGTGGCCACCAATATCCACCTGGATCAAT
>ML777007.1:12334-32233 GCA_009831015.1 Picea engelmannii | reverse complement strand
TTTTCCTTGTCTGAAAAATTATGAACAGAGAAATAACCTTCTAGCAGATTTAACCATTTATCTAGGGCATCTGCATCTATTTGACCTTCAAATATGGGAATATCAAAATTAACCTGTACCTTGAAAGGTGAAGTGCCTCCAAAGTGGTCTCTTGTTGAAGATGTGCCTAATTCTATCGACAGGCATTGAAGGATGTGGGAAAAATTCTCCATCATTTCGTCCCTCTGTCGCGTGAGAGCTTGCTCAAGTAACATACTGATAGGATCGTCTGCTTCATCGTTTTTCTTTTCTTCCGCCATTGAGGGTTTCTTGGGTGTGCAAGAGAGATTTTCTTCAAGAGAGACAAGCTCGAGACCCAACTTTCTATACTCGGACCTCGTCGGGGACATGCACTAAAAAAAGCGATCAAGAGAAGCCTGCTCTGATACCACTGATCCAGATTATTTTCGGCACGAAATGAGAGCAGAGATATAATAAAGAAATGCACAGAGATATTGCAGATATTCAATAATATAACAGAAATGTATCAGAGATGCAACCATAAACACGGATATACATTAATACACGATTTCTATTAATGAAATAAATGTATAGAGACTGTAAAATACAGAGTGAAAGACTCGCTAGAATGGTGGTAGCTTATCTCTGAGAAGAGATGTGACGGCTACTCGAATTCGCAAGAAGATGATTACAATGAGGCTCTGAAGGACCTTTTACAATAAATGGGAATGCCAAAATTCTTCAACATCCAAAAACCTAACCCTAGGAGATGAAGCGCCAAAAGTCACGTGGGCCCCGTTTGGGTAAGTTGGTGCATCAACTTCCCGGGATCGTAACTTTTGCATACGATCTTCGTTTTAGGCGTGCGATAGCTCGTTGGAAAGGTATCGTCGAGGAGATTCATTTTGGGGGATAAATTATTCCTTTATATATAATTAAGAACCTCGATCTCGAAAAACCTTCATTTGGACCCTCAAAATGGCCCCGGAAGTTAAAACCTACTAAAAATAGTAAATTTCCAAAATTGCCAAAAACATGTTTTGGGCCAGTTGGAGAAGGTGGGTGGCCACCAATATCCACCTGGATCACTCCAACATCCACTGAAAGGACCTAATCATCCCAACCACATCACCTACAACTATATGTTCCTGCCTGACAACATGTTCGTCTCCCTGGGGGTTAGACCCCTCAAGCGTGGATGCTACTCGGGGCATATCACCTCCTCCCCTAGCACCTCGTCATCTACCTCTGCGGCGTCCTCTAACCATGATTAATTGCATGAATACAAATGAAATTAAATAGAAACCTTATAATCAAAAATCAAATCAACGAAAGTCATAGTGATCCCAAGTCGCGGGTCGAACCCGCTCCGATACCATATGTAATAGCCTCGTCGTTATGACTACGTGTGACACAACACAAAAGTAATTTTTGTTTTGTTTTAAGTAGGACAGGAAGGAAACAATGACAACGGTTAAACAACACAACTTGACGATGAACACAACGCACGCAGATCGGGCAACTGGACGAAACATGCGATGATTAATAAATAGATGAAAACAAATACCCTCTTGACACAAGAAAGACAACGCCTACAAGCTAAAGGAAAATATCAACCAACCCGAGACAAATCATTTTACGACCAGTAATTGGAAACCTCTACGGCGTGAAAAACCAAACGTGTTAAGGCATTACAAACCAAGTACCAAAAACTATTACCATGAACAAACGCCCACATCGGGAAGCACAGACTCCAGCCAGGTTATCATTCACCTCTATCCATTGGGGTGCGCAATGATCTCCTTATCAGGAATCATGTCGTCACAAGGCGATAGGCGTGACGATAATCTTGACACAACACAACACATCTAGACCAATAACCCAAGAATCTTCAATGCGCTAGGAGACCGAATTAACTGTCGAAACACAAGATGACTAACCCAAGCACCCCATCGACAAGTCAAAAAGATGCGAGGAATCCTAACAACTATAACATTCATACAACACACTGAATTCTTTGCGTAACAAATTCTATTGCAATATACATCACTCTGTACATATTAAAATAATTATTATCAATACAAATATCTCATTTTAACTATTTTCCAATTCCAATATCGGATGAGTGATTTCCTAGGGAGGAATTCATTATCTTTTGAACTGAAACAAATAAGAAACATGTCTTTTAAAACCATATAAAACATGTTTTTTTTTTAAACTGAAATGATATCTTCTAAACAGAAACAAATGTATGGAACATGTCCTTTAAAAGAATATAAACATGTTTTTAAAACTGCATATGATGTCTTTTAAACTGAAGCAATATAGTGAGATTGTTGTATAATATATCATTGTTGTCGTCATATGAATTGTTGTCTAACACATCAATATCATTATAGCAATATTCATATTGATATAAACGTTGTCCAACATATCAATATCACATATAAATATATAAACGTTGTCACATATTGATATCAATATCACATATGAATATATAAACATTGTCCAACATATAAACGATGTCACCACAAATAACGATTTCCAACATATGAACGTTGTCACCATATATAAACGCTATCAATCGTTGTCAATATGTTATCATGTGACTATGAGTAAAATCGTTGTCGACATACTTATCTATATGTTATTAATAAAATCGCCATTAATAAAATATGATATCGTTATGATATAAACATGCTATAAATAAAATCGTTGTCCTTTAAACCATATGATTCGATGTCCTTTTAACAACATAACGATTTTAACAATCAATTGAACGTTGTATTTTACACAAGATTAACACATATAAAAGACTTTAGCAAGGAATTAATTATACGTCTTGCTTCCAACAATAATGGTAAGTCGTTGTTCATTCGCTACAAGATATCGACGTCATTCAATAATTAATACCAAAGGGAGATCATTGTCATGCACAACATACAATGCATTACTTACACCCAACCAAATACACAGTCAAAATGCAATTGTTACATAGTCACAGCCAGATCGTTGTCATTCACAAAAATCGTTGCCCCACCCAATTTCGTTTTCATACAGCTACACAACATACAATTCGATGTCTAATAAACATGTTTAAGGTGGGATTGAAACTCTAAGGAGAAAGGTTTTCTTCCCAGCAGACTCACGATGTAAAATACATGTTTAAAACTGAAATTAAATGCTAAGAAAACGCCCAGAAATAAAAATCAATGTTAAAGAATAAATCCCTATCCTAAAATGAAAACCGTTGTCTAGCCACATTTAAAGGGAATTTAAAACTCCATAAAATTTACATCTCTGTCGGGAAATTTCGCTTTGAACTTTCATTTAAAAAGAGAAATTAAAACTTGAAACAAGTTACATCTATTTAGATTCGTTTTGTATAGAAAATACATCTATTCGGATTCATTGGGTAGAAATTACGTCTAGGTATAGACTTGTTGTACATGGATTAACTATATTAAAACTCTATAAAATTACATTCAAATAGTTTCTCTGTGAATAGAACTTACATATATTTAGATTCGCTGACCTTCAAAAGAAAACGTTGTGTAAAGACTTGGGGGAAAATGATTTGAGCTATGTAAAACGAATGAAACTACTATGTAATAATTTAGGTAAATATTTAGGTAAAAACGAATGCAAACGCTATGTGAAAATGAGATAGCTGCCAGGTAAAATCATTGTAGTAAGGGCCACGAAAATCATAAGGGAAAAACAAGGTAATGAGCCACAAAAATCATGGTGTAACTGTTGTGTAAAGGCTGGGTAAATCGCCTAGAAATTAGCGGTGTGAAGGTTGAGTAAAGACTCCAAGAAATCTCAGAGATAATCAATCACAGGAAAATGCAGAAGAATTCAACCACCAAAAAACGTAGATGTAATCAATCACAAGAAAGGGAGGAGATTTGGCATTCAAGACTCAGAGGTTTTATCCAAGTTTCAACAATTAAAAACGTAGAGGAAATCAAAGTTTTAATCAATCAAGGCATGGAGAATAATCATTCACAAGAAGGCGCAAAGACAAATCATTCATCCATGAATCAATCAACGCAAAGATAAGGGATAGACAGTTGGGCAAAGTTTATCCTTCACTCATCATCCATGCATAGAAAAGCAGGGCATTTGAATCTATAGGTCTTTAAACATCGAAGTGACGACCGTCGATTCGGCTCCTGGCGAACTGCTTAGGCATGGACTAAAGGGATAAGGGACAGAAGATAAAAAAACAATCTCTTCATAATAATCAATAAAACCCACATAGATAAGTCACTGCAATCAGAAGTTGGGTTCTCCAAGGGAAATCAAATAAGAATACAACAAGCAAGGGGATTACAAATACCGTAGGAAATCAGGTGCAAGACAACTCATGGCAATGAAATCTTCAACCGAGCACAAAGAAATAACATGTGTAAATTAAATTTCATTGCAAGTAACAAATTAAACCAGCGTACCTTAGCCTAATGTGAATGCTTTGTATTTTTTGTCCCATGCGTGCTTCGTTCACCTCCCGCTTGTCGACCGATGTGACCTCACCGGTACCTCCCACCCAACGCTAGAGGTACTCTTCTTCCTCCTGAGCACCCCGAGCCGCAAAGGGGCCACACAGACAATACCAGAGAACTTCTAGCACCCATATCTCCTCACAAGGTCGAGCTACCACTCGTTACCTGAGCTGGGTATCCAAACTCCCACAAGAGAAGTTCATTCAAGACAAAAATTTAGTAGCGTAACGTTACGTATAAAGATGAGATCCATACTCCTCCTCCTCCATCCTTTTTATAGAGTTTTTAAGTAATTAGTTTCCCAAATTCTCATTAAATTCCTTTTTCATAAATTTTAATTAGGAAAAACCTCCCTCGTACACATGTCGCCCGATCCCCTAGTTGCACCAGAAAATCACTTTTATTAATTAATTAATTATTCCTATTTCCCTCACCCACCTAAAAGCATTCCTAAAATCGCTCCTAGGTGTGCCAAAATCCCCTTACACTTCTTAAATGACTTACGCCTTGCTTAATTCCTAGTTGAGTTCATAATTAGAAAGTTCCAATGGAAATATTCCTTACTAAGTTAAACATTCAGTTTTTTCTTTACATTTCCCCTTTTCCTTAAGTTTCCCTCTTTTTCTGTAAGTTTCCTATTTCTTTTAAGTTTCCCCCTTTTTCCTTTTTCTTCTTTAATTAAAAATTAATTTAGCAAGTGTAGATGAAACAACCATTTACCCTCTTTTCTTTTCTTTTCTTTTTAACTAAAATTAAATTAGTAAAAATAGATAAAAACAACCATTTCCCTTTTTAAAATTTTAATCCTCCATTATAATCTTGACTTTAATAAATAAATTGAATTTGTTACCCCCCTTCTTGTTACATGTGTATTCATTATTATTATTTTATGACCACATGTTCTACTTAGACCCAAGTTTTAATTTTACTAGGTTGGGCGAAATTTTTATTAGGGGAAATTTATTTTTAAAATCTTACTTATCACATCATTCATTTTAAGGCCGACTAGGTTTATTCACTTACCAGTTAAAATCATGATGTGCCCTTCAGGACGCACTAAGTGCTCCAAGGATGCCACTCGCCTCTTTCTGGTTTCCTTGTGTGATGTGCCCTTCAGAAAACACTACGTGCTCCAATGGTGTCACTCGTCTCTTTCTGTTTTCCTTGTGCAACATGCCCTTCAAGACGCACTATGTGCTCCAAGGGTGTCACTCGCCTCTTTCCATTTTCCTTGCACAATGTGCCCTTCAGGACGTACTACGTGCTCCAAGGGTTCCACTCACCTCTTGACTAACTTGGTAGACATAAAAACTCTCGAAGTCAATACTTCGCCAGGTGACCTTATGGGAGACTAAGGGCCTCTAAAGAATAAGGCCCCTTCCTTATTGCGCACCCCTTAGAATCATCGTGAACGACTATCGCAGTCTTCCCTAACGACATCGTGGGTCTTCTCGAACTAGGTATTCATTAACCTACAGTTCGAGCCATGGTGGGAGTGCTAGTAGGCTATGGAAGGGCTGCTCCCACACCTCTCCCTGAAAGTATTTGGTTTTCATGCGTGACCCCTCTACTCCACATATGATTCTAGTCAACAAGCTATCATCAGCCTGCATCCATCAACGAATCATGTCAGCGATAATAATCAATCATCATAACATCTAATAATAAGTACATATGTCACATCAAAAATATTCAACCCAACAGTCCACTCCCTGACTCGATCCAAAGTCCAAGGGGTTTCATCGATTCCTCTACATCCTCAAGGTCCAAAGTCCTACACACTCAGGAGAACCCAGTCAATAGCACCTGTCTATGTAAATACAACAAAATAACATATCATCATATCCATAATGCCTCATAATCATAATCAAACAACCAATAGTATAATAATCTGGATCACTTGCAAGCAAGTGTCCTTAGAGAATAAGTCCTCTCAGTGCACGCAAGAGCGAGATGTTATAGCAGTGAATGGGGCCAACATTGAAATGTTTTCAACCTGTGCTCGTATGCATCGAAATTTGACATGGTTAGACTAGATAGTTGCCTTGAAGGTATGGGAGGGTTTCGATACTTAAGGATGTTTGATGTCCCCGCATAATATTTGAGATCATCCATGTTTGCATCAACGTTCAATATAATGGATGTCTCATTGTCATAATTCTTCATTGACATCTATAAAATATTTTTTCAGAACTCTCTTGAAATGTCATGGCACTTCCAATACACCCATCACAAATGTCATCATGCACCGACCCCGCAGAGTGAGTAGTGAATGGGGCCAACGTTGAAATTTCTTCAAACTGTGCATGTATGTGTTGAAATTCGTCATGGTTAGACTAGACACATGCCTTGACAGTATGGGAGGCTTTCAAGACTCAATAATGTCTGATGTCCCGGCCACATAATCTTTGAGATTGTCCATGTTTACAACAACGTTCATAATGGGCGTCTCATTGTCATCATTCGTTGTTTCCATCTGTAGAATCTTTGTAGGAACTCTCTTGAAATGTCATGGAACTTCCAATTCACCCACCACAAATTTCATGCATCAACCCCGCATAGTGAGCAGTGAATGAGGCCAACGTTGAAATTTCTTCAATATGTGTCTGTATGCATCAAAATTTGACATGGTTAGACTAGACACATGCCTTGATGATATGGGAGGGTTTCAAGACTCAAAGATGTATGATGTCCCCACACAATATTTGAGATCATCCACATTTGAATCAATGTTCATCATGTTGCACCTCTCATTGTCATCATTCATCATTCCCTTCTACAGAATCGTTGTCGGAACTATCTTGAAATTTGACATGGAACTTCCCTTCTATAGAATTGTTGTCAGAACTATCTTGAAATTTTACATGGAAGAGACTATCCATGTCAAATTTCGATGGATACAGAAACATTTTGAAAAAATTTCAATGTTGGCCCCATTCACAGGTCATTGTTTCCCATCATGTACTCTATCCCTAATACAATATCTTTTAATAGTTGTTTCTTTTAAAAGTCGACCGATCAGAAAATTAAAATGAAATGAGGACAAGATGAGATGGTATATAGAGTGGTTCTGTGAGTGATCTTTAAGTACAAATATGAATGAATGAACTTCTCTTGGTTTTGAGAATAATTTATTCTCTACTAAACAAGGCCAACCATGTGAAGGTGGAAGTTCATATGGCTCCCCCCCCCACCCCTCACATCGCTCTCAATTCCCCAATACCCAATCCATAAAATAGAAAGAAAACAAAAGAAACATAGTAATCATGCATAGAAACTACCAAAACAAAAATGAAATAAAACTTAAAAACATGTAATTAACCCACATAAAAAATTATTTAAAGATAATAATTCATACAAATTAAAATATCTAGTTACGTACCTCATTGACCAATGCAAAATTTGTATCATCCTTCTTCTGTATATTCCTCTTGATCATTCAACTCGACATCAGTATCAACATCCGATTAAGAAACAATGTTGAAAGGATTGATGATATCATCATCATCATCAATGTCATTTTCAAGCATATCTTCATCGATATCATCATCAAGAACTGGCACATTATCTCCTACGCCTGGTTCATGTTCTCTATCTTCTTCATCTATCAACCCATATTCTTCCTACTCTAGCTCTCCATCATCTTCTTCTTCAATATCATCTTCCTCATCTACAATATACTTTATTGGCCTTCCTCTTGGATCATATCTAACAACAAATTACCAATCCCTCTTACCTGGAACCTTTGAGTAAAATACTTGTTCACGTTGACTTGGAAAAACATAGCGGTATTTTTCATTTTCAAAAACTGTTGTTTTAATCATCGAAAATCCATTAGCATGTTGAATAACGATTCTTTCCTCATCATGTTCATTCATTCATAACCTATACCATTTGACATTGAACAAAACTAATTTGAATGAATTAAAGTCACACTCAATTATACCATTCAAAATCCCGTAGTATCTATTTTCAGATTCTCGAGGGCATCTATCACTCCTAGAGGAAACATTAGTGACCTGGAATATTGTAGTTATCCCACTATCAAAAGTTTTTATGGTTTCATCCGACTGTTTGATGTGAAATTTACAACCATTGCACCACATAGTCTTGTGGTGTTTCAATTGCAATATGACAGACATGTAAAAGATGCATTGTCAATTAATAATAAACAAATTTATATAACTTGGAAAGTACAATATGAAAAAAAAAAACCTACAGTCACATTAATATAATATAAAATAACTGAAGAAAATGGGTGAATTTGCTTGCCTTTCCATCTTTCAAACAATATGCTAAATCTATTTCCCTCTGCGTAACATCGAAATCTCCATTATGACGAGATTCTCTAACCAATTCAGACAGTTCTTTCCACGATAACCTACTTCCATGACGTTCTTTACATCTATCAATCCATACCTTCATCCAGTCAATATTGTTTGCAATGTATAAATGTAGTGCACCCCAATATTGAGCAACAGACCGATAAAAAAATCACAATTCACCAATATTAAATATTAGTTATAACCATGGTAAATATTAATAAATGATGAAAGAATAAATATTAAATGAGTATGATCATATACACAAAAAAACGAAAAAAATTATATTTATTAAAAATATCCACAATTTAATTACCTCTCACTTCCTTCATTGTACCTTTCCCCAACAACTTCTCCCTTTCAATTTTTTTCATGGCGTTCACATCCCAAATGCAATCCACTGCCTGCATATCTTGCACTGCTAATTTAGGAAGATACTGGCTAATATTCACCATGGATTCATATACCATATATCCCTCCACCATAGAACCCTCAGGACGTGCTCTTTGTCTAACCAAAGCCTTCAATCATTTCAAGTGCCTCTCCACCATCCACATTGACCTTGTGTGTACAGGTCCACAGATTTCAATCTCCTCAACTTGGTGTATGAGGTAGTGTTCTTGTGCATTGAAAAATGTTGGAGGTAGATACTTCTACATTTCACACATTAGCCAAGGAATTTCTCTCTTCCAATACTTTATATCATCTTCATGGATTTCTTAAAATGACAACCATCTACAGATCATGACGCAAGAAAATAACATGTTTCAACAAACATAATACATATTACATTACAAGTTAAACACATGTCATTAAGTACAACAACAAAAATGAATTTTTTTTTGCATATATATTGCAACTACTTACCTCATGTATTTTCCAAGATCATATATAACTTGTTTGACGTTGTTTTCAAAGTCATTTGGGAGAGATAGAGGTAGAACATACTGTAACAATAAAAATGAATAGTTACTTGTTCAAAACCAGACAAAAAAATAAAAATCTCAAAAAATGTATATGACCAATATATAAATATGAATACTAAAATGATTAATTACCTTAATGAAGGTATGTCAATCATGTGTTTTTACCCCACCAAATTCACCTTTCTTCGTTAAGATATTCTTTATGTTTGAACAAAAACCTGTGGGAAATTTAATTTTTTGAATGACCTCTTTTACACTGTTTCTTTGTTGCTTTGTTAATAAACATGGAAGGTTATTTTGGTCTCCATCGTTATTTTATCGGATCACACTTTGCATTTCATGATTAGCTTCCCAAATATCATTACAAATTTTGACATTTTTTTCTTTATCCCTCCTGCCATCTGTGATTCGCCATAATGTTTCTGTCACATTCTTCTTGATATGCATTGTATCAAATAAATGAACTATTTTTAGGTCCTTATAGTAAGGAAACCTCATAAATTGAGTGGGATAACATTTCATTCCTCTTGGAAGCCCATTATTACTATCTTCACAACGATGACATTGATGAAGCATAAAAAAAAATCAAAACATTATTTATCAAATGCCGTAAAATAAAATGAATAATTAAAATAAAATTTCAAAACATGATTCTATTTACGATACATAAACAAAATGTGTATCTCGAGGATTATTTTTTTCATATGCCAACTTCCATAGGCGAGGTATCATTCTTTGTGGTTTTAGTCTACTCTCTTGTTTCCCATTGAAAAGATCTTTTTCAGTAGTACAATACGTATGGTTCTTAGAGAGGAAGTGTCTATACTCATCAAACACCTCCTTTCCTAAACTTTTTGACCGACGATATTTCATCTTAGGACCACAAACTGGACATGAAAAATTACCCTTTGTTTGAAGACCTGCAACAGATGGATTAATGTGAATTATTAATATGCGAAATGATTATTTAAACAACATGCATGATATATTCAATTAATTATATATTATTCAAGCATGCAATGTGTTAGTCCTGGGGCATCATGAATTGTCCATACCACAAAAATGTATTAGTCCACAAAAATGTGTTAGTCTCGGGGCATCATGAATTGTCAATAAAAGTATTTCACAACATTGAAATATCTTCTACCTAATTGGTTTACAGATGTCATACATAGTGATTCCCTCCCATAACTTTAGTAGCTCGTCCATAAGAGGCTCGATATACACATTCATATATTTAACTTGGTACTTACCTAATTGTTTGAAATTACACGAAATTACTACCATGGTATGTATATATACGTAAATAAATAAATAAAAGATGTTATGCAAAAAAAGAGAAAAATGAAAAATTTAAATTCGAAAAATTAATGTAAACAAATACTTGGAATAATCATTGTCGTGCTCCCTTTTTATTGAAATCCAAGGAGGAATGTTATTTTTGATAACAAAAATAGGCCACACTGAGTAAACAGACCGAAGCTATCCAAATGCATTAACACCCGTCGGTTGCCAATGAAAGCCTAACATTACAAGGTTCATCTGTAAATTATGGCCATTTTACAACAATTTCCTTAAATGCATAACCATTTGCAGGCATTCGAAGAACACCATCTTCAATTCTCTTTCATGCATAGTAATCCATAAACCGTGCTATGCTTTAGCACCTGAACAGTCGCTGCAAGCGCGGAATTATGGGAATATGCCAGAGAACCTTTCGAGGGACCATTTTTGTTACTTGATCGGTTCGATATTCACTGATACCACATACCGGGCATTATGTTTTCGACCCATGTTGTCCATAATATATAATATGATCATCAGGACATGCATATATACTTTGATACTCCATTCCAATGTCTTTCATAATGGCATGTAAATCTTGATATGTGTGAGGTAAAATATGTGACGAGGGTAACAGAAATTCACCTAACAATCTAAAACATAAAAAACAAATAGTTAATTTAAAGAATAGTAATTGTAAATATTGCATTTTTGTTTTACACATTAATTAACACTAAAAAAAATGGGGAAAAGTCAACCTTTATGTAGATTTGATGAAACATATTACATACCTTACAATCTGTGTCAGACAAGTGTTCAACAAATGACTCGTAACCTTTATTTTCACCGGCATCAATGTAGTGGAGAGACGATTTTCTTCTGACCCATTATAAAGTCATTTATTTTTCTTTTCAATCAGAGTTTCATCATAAATACCATCACTATTGTTCCCATGATCCTCATTTGGATGACCAAATAAGTCTCAGATCATTTGATTTGTCCCATCATCTTGAACTATGTTATTATTTTCATCTACTTCCATGGAATCATTAACTTGATCTTCATTATCTGCTTCAAGTTCTTCATCTTGTACAACATCATTTTTACTACTCCTCGTTGCTTTGTGCATAAAGTTAGGGGTCGAATCTAACTTTATAATTACAAACAATCATGAAAAAATAGTGCATGTATAAAACAATATAAAAGTTTGAGAATACAATAAATATTAAAACAGATAATGAATGTATATATAGCTAATTACCATGGGACGATACTCATTTGATCCCCCGTCCATGTGCCCATATTTTCTACATTGTTTTTTAGTTGTTGCTATTCAAAATCTTTCAGGACGTCTAGTACAACAATTTTTGCAAGGGAAATAACATTTATCGTCACCCTTTTCACCCTCTTTAATTTGTTTCCCACCTCTAATGTTTTCTGACATTCTTCCCCACAAACATATACTGAAAAAATACTTGTTTTTTGTTCACCAAGAAGACCGGCTTATACCCTTTTTGAATTGTCGTTATTAGAGAAAACTTGTCGCAACATCTGTAAAATGCAACATATTATAACATCGCAATTACAATGATAGTTGACCAAGTCAAAGTTGACTTTGTCAAATACTAGGTGATTGTTGGGATGGGGAAAACCTAGTTTCCATACCGTCACAAGTGCGATGAATATTTCACCAACGTCGCAAGAGAGACGAAAATGCAATGTCATCGCAAGAGCGATGTCCTCCTAACTTCATGGCAAGAGCAACATGCTTTTGTATTACATCGCAAGAGTGAATTTATTGGGAAATATGGAGAAAAAAATTTAAAATTTCATCTATTTTTCGATAGTATGGCCAATTTTGTCCATAACGTCGCAAATAGAACATCGAAAATCTTCCAATATGTACTAGTGACACGTTGTCGTGAGAGTGGACCATAAGTTGTGTTGGGGAAAAGGTATGAATTACCTTACTCAATCATTTTTAGATCTTGCCTGGCTAGGACAAGATAGTTGGGAATGTCACCTGGGGTTTATAGCCTCAAAATATTCTCTCAATATGCAAGTATTAATTACAAGGACTAGGGCTGATTTATAGTTTAAATATGTTGCAAAAATAAAATTTTATAAAAAAAACTACTGGAATGTACATGGATTTTACGATAAAGTAAACATGGAGATCAAAAGCAAAAAGTAACCAAGTCACGAATACAAATATATGAGACATAATATCAATCTGATTGTATTTCATTCTGAGATACCAAACGTGTTTTTCTCTTTACAAAACCCCTGCGAGGGCATGGACCAAAGTCTAATTTAGTGATCCCCGATGAACACCATACAAAAAGACTTCGATAGTAAAGTAAAACTGAATTTAATAATCTGGATCAACTTTCCACAAACTGCTTCCATTTTGACTCAGCAAGATATCCTTTATCATCCATGAAACTTAATTCACAAATAGACAAGAATACACAAACTATCAAGGATGAATCAACACCTCTAAAAAAATCATCTGAAAAGTGTGGTTTAGTCTTGAACCTCATTGTCTACAATAAGACCCTGTTGTCAAGAAGAAAATTAGGCTTTGAATAAACTCGGAAATGAATGAAAACTGAAACTATCTCATGTAACTAAAGAGCAAACCGTATTCTTGTTTTCTCCTTCTATTCTCCTCTTGCCTCTTCCTCTCATTCAACTTTTATTCTTTTCAAATAAGTTGAAGTAGCTCAACTACTTTCTTTAATTAAGTTGATTTAACTTAACTAATTAGTTTAGGAGAAATAAATAATAATAATATAGTTAAGGGTCTTAATTAATAATAACTAAGTAGGTGGGACCCCTTGTGACACCCGTCATTTCTTCTTTTTAAACCATGAAATATAACACACAAAAGATAATCATTTTGACCATATGCCACCCTTGTAACTCCCTTGAATATCTTTTAAAATGGATATTTAAATATCATAAATAATTTATATCATATCCAAAAAAGAATATATATATCCACATTATCCATAATATCCACAAATTATCAAAAATAGTGTTTGTTGTCCAAAAATGTTGAAAAACCATTAAGCATTGTCCTTATCAACTGAAATCATATAAAACATAATTTAAAAACCATATTTGCCACTTTGTGAGGCAATTTTCCTCTTTTCATTGTTGTTTCCCTTAGAATTTTCTGAAGTAGCCCGTGGTTGATTGGACCCTTGGGGTTGTATATCGCTAATCACATGGGAGCATTCATCCTTTAAATGAAGGCAAGAAGACACAAATTTCTAGGAATAGGTTGAGGGAAAAGAAAGGGAGGCAACTTCTTTTCCCTTTTTTTGCACAGGTTGGGGAATATCAATTTTCAATCTCTTACTAGCGTATGAAGACTGGACTGGAGAAACAACACAAGAAATTTGGACATTGGGATTAATAGGTGGTGGTAAAGGAAATGAAATAGTAGGCCAACCACGATGGTGAGAGACAATCTGGTTGACGATCTCTTTCCAATCGTCATTTGTGGGGACTTCGGGCTGCAAAGACAGATGTGGAGGAATGACAATGTCGAGGATATTCTGAGGAGGCTGGAAAGGGGGTTTTTCTGGTCGAGGGTGCATTATCCCATGGCCAACACAATTAAAGAACCCAACTTGAAACAACTGGTTCAATTCTTGCGGGTCAACGTCAAGATGGATAGAAAATCTAGGCCTCCTATGGCCTCGATTCCAATTTCCCCTGCCTCTGTTATTTCGACCATTGTTGCCTCTGCTGAAAAAGCTCATCACGTAGAAATAATTTTTCAGTAATAAATATCTTAATAAACCATACATGACACTCTTCTTACATGAATCAAAAGTTGGCTCAAAAATTGACACGAGATATATGCAAATCCATCCATAACACACCATTCATTAATTGCCATGTGAACATGGAATGATAGGGTTTATGGAAAATATGGAGGGTGTGTAGTTAGAGAAAAATGGTAAAATGATAGGGAATGAATATACAAATATTGTTCAACAATCTGTGTATAAAAATCTCAATAATATCAATCACCAACCCTTGCTATGTTATCTTTCTGTTGCTTCCACACAGATTGTTCTTTTTAAATTTATATCACAGAACAGGGATGCGATAAGTGAAATTGGGATCGTGGAGGGAATGTAATTAGAAAAAAATGGTAGAATGATAGGGAATCAATATGGATATTGTTCAAGTGAAACAAATCAAAATATGCTACCTTAGATGCAATCAAAATTTATCTCTGTCCAGAATTTCAAAGTTTAACAAGTATTCTTTTTTCAAAACAATAATCCAAACTGGTGGCTTCTTTGACAAATTTGGTTGTTGGCCTCTGAATTATTTTACACAATAATCTATTTGATATGACCAGAATTATTTAATCATAGTAACTATTGTAACCACATTATCATTATATGGCAGTCAAGACGAACATCATCATAATTGCTACAATGCCCTCATCAACTCAAACTGAAGTAAACAACACTTCCACTGTAATGTGTAGGATTTAAGAAATGTCCATGACAATAAGGGTAGAGACAACGGGGCAATTCAGCCAGAGGGTTTGGCAGTTGCATATCATTGAAAGCTTACTCCACAGAGTGATTTTCATAGTATAATAATAATTCACAACGTTGTTATTGACTTCATGAACTTTATATATCAGACTATAACTTCTAGAAAACAAGTGAACCCAATGCTTCTTTCAATACAACATAACAAGGGACCAAATAAAAACTCATGCCCAACCAAAACGATATGAATAGTGCTCCCAACGAAATATGGGTGAGCAATGTCAAGGCAACTATGTAATGTTCACCATGCAACAGTGACAGTGAGGTCATAAGAAGACAGGGTAAAAACTGAGTGTTTTTCCAGGACAAGGCACGAGATACATAAAAATCCACAGGGTCGAAATATGGCGGGGGTATACTAGCCACAGAGACCAGTAATATCATTCTATAGGTGGTGTATTCGCAATGCCTAGAGGTTAGGCAGACTGAGATAACACATTTCAACAGAGAGGCCAAACTCGAATACAGAACCATGGTAATGCGGGCTAAACCACAACTTTTACTCAGCATTTCCTTGTGAACAATTACACATAACAAGAACCTGCAACCAACCCTTAATGCCAACAGTCTCAGAACGACCACCACAAGAAACTAATGATGCAATCATAAACACATAGTTCCAAAAACATCATAACAACTTGAGAATCACAGAGACCACGAGCAACCAGAGCCAACGTTTGATTTAAGGGAAGAGAAATTCTCATGGATGGAAAAGTAAGAAAACCTCATACCTGTAAAAGATCGTGCGAGGAGAAAACCCAAGGTTGTATACTTCCTCCAGGACTAGGCAAGGCGGAGCAGCAACAACTAACAGAGGCAAAAATGCAAGAATGACTAGGGTGACGGGATCAAGGGGAGTTTGAGTGACGTGCATTTATTGCACGTCACTTCTTCCTTCAGATCCTTATTCAATTCTTAGTACAATCCGAGCCCACTAGCCAACCCACCATAGCCTTACATTCAAAACCATTATACAACCAAATATCCAAACTTGCCATATTACTTTTGCAAAGTGCATGATAGTCCAAAGTGCGCCACCCCTTGCCAATATCAAATTTCTTCAAATGACAACTTGCTAGGAACACAACCCAATATGCAACTCAAACAATGTGCATAACCATAGTAGCAAGGGTCGAGATCACCCAAACTTTTTCCATGAACAATACACAATATCAAAATCAAAACTGGAGTATAATTCTTTCATCCAAAAGGAAGCATAATCATATTTCATGATAGATCATCAAAACCATTTAGCTCCATGTTTTAATCACCCAACCACCAAATATTACCATAAAGATTTTAACCATGATTTGAAACAAATGAGTTGTAGAAAATTGTCATGCTACCAACACATAGGCAACACAATATAAGTGTTTCTTATCCATCATAGTGCTATGAGTTAAACAAGGGGGTCCCATCTACTAGTATATTATTAATATAGTTAAATAATAAAGCTTGGAAATCATTTGAGAGCATAGTATTCATCGTTACGCTTTCAAGCGTCAACAAGCGGTTTCTTACAAAGTACAACTGAGGGGTGTGGAACAAGGAAAGGTAGTGCTTATTCCTCAATGACCATGAGTTTCTCACCATGAGTAAATGAGATGGAGTTAACTTAATTCATGCATGTGTTACGTTGGATTTCCTCCCACCATGAGAATGCATGTACCTAGAAGGGTTTGAGTGATCATAGCCTCACCCTTGCAACTATTTATATCAATCAAGAGTCAGTATTCTCATATAAAATGTTATTTATGTGAATAACATTTAGAATTATATTTTAAATAGCATGAGTGCAATCATGAAATCATTACTCACATAAAACTAATCACACTCATTTAACTAGCTCGGGAATATTAATAATATTTATTTTATTAGCCAAATTTGAAATGGAAACTAAATGTTAAAAGACATGTATTAGTAAGAATTACTCATCTCCTATTTTAGAAGTTTTTATTTATTTAAAAATGAATTATCATGTGCACTCACCAAAAGAGTTAGAAAATGGAAGAGGGGACATAAATTACTCAAAATAAGAAAGGTAGTTAGGATTTGGGTGAATAATATGCATTTAAATTAATTAGAAATTATAATTATGCATGGAAGAGACACATGGCTCAAGTGAATAACAGGTATATTAATGAATTAAAAATTAGAAAGTTTTCATTAAAAGGAAGGTGGAAGTTTGCACAAGTACTATAAAAAGAGAGGTAGAGTGGTTATGGATGAAACCTTATGCTCCCTAATGTTGGATGGTTGTTCTAATGCTGAAACATTTCATGGTGAAATGATGAAGATTTTGGTCTTTGATTATGTTTAATCTTGATTGGGTTTTCTTTTAGAGTGGGGATTCCATATCTAGATCATAACTACACAATTTGTTAGTGAAGTGCATAGGACATTTTCACTATCACTAATTTCTACACACCTTCATACAACCCTTGTAGCACATAGGTTTAAAGGGAATAAGAGTACCCTTAGGATATGGTAGGGAGGTCAACCAGTAAGTTCAAATTAAATTACATGGGGAAATTTGGAGAATTTTTTTGCAACAATATATTGGAATGAGCATGGAATTTAAGATCAAGAAAGAAGGACATCCACAACCATTTGATAAAAAGAATGATGATATCAAAAAATTCTTGTACATTTATTTGTTGTTTAAAAATCCCCCTTTGGGATTTGGTTTTCTTAGATTTAATAGATTAAATATATTTGTAAAGGAAAGATTAAATCCTTTTATAGAGTCATTAATTGTATCTTCTAATTAGCATAAACCCTTTTAGAAACCTCATCCTAGTTGAATGCTTGTGGAAAATTCCAGAACTGCTTTTGTGAATTGCCCATATGGAATTACAAAAATGCACACGAATTGTAGCAACATAACCCATGTACTTTTTAAGGTGTGGACCTTGTAAAAGGGAAACTTACATTCACATGTTATAGTGATCGATTTCTCACTATGTGCACAAAAAAAAAGGTTTTTCAAGGGAATTTAAATGGATTCAATTGAGGTATAGGCTTATCCCTTATTAAGGTCATTCCCTAATGCTCTTGAGTTGAATTGAAACCCTACTATCACATTTAAAGAATTTTAACTTTGATCATAGTATAGAAGTGAGATTTGTTTTTAGGTACCATTTCCTTGTAGATGTAATATACTTGGGTTTTGCATAGATAAGTAAGAATGTTCAAAAGAGATATTTGTTCATAGTGGAATCATTAAGGAAAATCCCTTATTATACTTGATGGTGATATTGCATGTCTACGTTGAGAAAAATATAATTTGGTTAAGATCCTAAAAAAATTAGGAGATCTTTAAGAATCAACTTTCAATTATTTCAACCACATAATAGGAAAAAAAGTTTTTAGGGAGAGTATTAGCATTTCCTTGTAATTGTGACTCATTTTCATTTGCGTACAAATTTCAACAATGAATGTCTAACAATGGTTTTTGTTTCCAATGAGTTTTCTCTTGTACAAGGAACCACTGAGTATCAATTATGAATGCGTACTTGAAATTTATTGTTTCTACATCACCCAAATTCAAGCATACATTATGTAAACTAGCATATTAAAGAGATCCAAATGTAAATCGTGATTTGAGAATTATTGTGAATCTAGAAAGTAGGGTGTAATTGTAAATATGCCATATAAAGAGTAGATTATTTTTTGTATTAGGTGAATCGATAAAATCGTTGACTATCACCTAGGAGACCCATGGTTGAGTCGAAGAGACCGCCCCTATACACTTGATCCTAGCACAACCACCCATAGTCCATGCTAAGCATATTAACCAGGTTTTGAACCTGAGTGGGGCCCCTATTAGTGGAAAACTTCATCTTCCTAAATGGTACTCCCGTCATTCAACCTAGCCTGATGGGATTATAAAGATTAGAGTGTTAATTTAGTGAACTATATATAAAATAGGTAAAGTCTAAACCCTTATTAGGACCCAACCATAGGTAAAGTCTAAACCCTTATTAGGACCCAACCATAAGGAAGGATTGTACTTCAAATTACATATTGTGAAATTATATAGTGTGTACTTAAAGGATTGTGAATTATATTATGCACGGTAGGAGAAAGACATCCACCTAGTAGTTGTCGAGGATTGGAAAATCAAAATTATAATTTATTTTCTAAGGTTCATAGGGACTCTCAATTGCACAAAGATATATTCACTAGATTTTATCTAGGAAATCATTTCCATTGCTTTTGTCTTTTGGGTTTTCAAGACAGGTAAGGTTTAAATTTCCCCTTTTCAAGCATC
>ML777006.1:1664303-1689636 GCA_009831015.1 Picea engelmannii | reverse complement strand
GAATGGTGAGTCTGCAAACTTTTAAAGAGATTAATATCAAATGCCATCTATTTCAATTTGAAACTCTGATCAACAAACTTTGTATGAAAAAACTAACATCCTTCTCACATTGGTACCTTCTCAGATTCTACCAATACATACAATCTACAGAAAGTTCTACAGAAAGTTCTACAAGTTGGAATTGTTCTACAGAAAGTTCCAATAGTTGGAATTGTTCTACAGAAAGGCTTAAGCTTATCAGTAGAACTGATCAACGATTTGGAGGCCAATGGGACGATAGATAATAAATCCATTCATTCTCGCTATAATATGATAGGTTTTGTCCTATGGGAGAATTGGAATTCACTGTAGAACCCAGTCACTGTTCCATTTATATAGCACTTTATGCCCAGGCAGGATACTTAGTTTTTATTGTTTTTCTCCGAAATGTTCGATCACCTAATCAGCTGCTCAAGCATCACCTAATCAGGATACTCACTTTTTGTTGTTTCTCTCCGAAATGTTCCATCACCTAATCAGCTCCTCAAGCATCACCTAATCATGTAGAGCAAGATCAAACTATATGCTTTTCGGACATTAAGAAAATATATATCAATATTAATATTATGGTTTTTTAATATTAAAATTAAATATTTTCTTGGATTTCAAGTAGTTAGTTTCTTTTTTTTCTAAATTTAATCCATGATGCGAAGATGTTCAAGAAAGTATCAATTCAATTATTAAGTCAAGTACTTAGGGCATCCTTTAAAACCTAATGAGTATGGAAAAACCAATGAAGTCAAGCCAAAATAAATAATTGGTGAAATAAGTGGTTATCTAGTGCTGGAAGATTGGAAGATTGACTTTAGTACAATCACTTTTAGAGGTTATTTCTATCTTTTCACATATTTTTTTCTTCTCACATACTTTAGATTATATATTCTAAAAGGGGTTCTTGATAATAATGGGATAAATGTTTTTAGGTTTTATGGTGGGGTGACTGCAAGCTAATGATGGTCTCTCATCACGGGTTAAGTTGGAGAGATTATTCAAAGTACTTTTACAATGAATTTGATTATAGTGTAAGAAGATGAAAGGTAGGAAATTGAATTAGCTTTTGGAATATAAATTTTTTATTCATAGAAATTGTGAATAACTATGTTAAATTTTATTTTTTTATAATAGTGGTATCTTATTTTTCCAACAAAATATAAAGTACATATGTTTTGTTCGTGCAGGTGTTGAGTACCTTAATGATGAAATTTCATTCCAAAAACTTGTATACTTGTAGAGAACCTGTTTTTCTTGTCCCTTGTACTTTTTTAGAAATTTATAATATTAATTTTATATTTTTTTTAAATTATCAAAGTCAACATATGCATCGAATTACAACTTCTTTTGTTGTGCATGCTAAGAGGGTCTTAACATCATGAAAACCATTTCTTTGTTTTTTAGATCATAGATATCGGTCTCCTCTAGTGTCGCATATAAATCATTCGAGAAATGGTTAAGCTACAAAACATTATAGCAGAGGTGTGTATTTTATGATTTTAATATATATGTCAACACAAAAATAGATTAAAAGTAGTAAACATTATTAATTTTTCAAAAACAATTATTAGGTTTTTGGATGTCTAGCACTTTTTACATTCCTGTTTATTGTAAAAAGGCTTTCAGAGCCTCATTGTAATCATCTTCTTGCAAATGAGCACAGTCGTCACATCTCTTCTCAGAGATAAGTCGCCACCACTCCAGCAAGCTTGTTTTCCGCTGCATTTTACAGTTTCGGCTTATTTCCTTATTGAATAGAAAACCAGTTTTATTGTATCTCTGTTATTCTTTGTTAAGCATCTTTTAATAATCTGTATTCATTTCGTTATGCTCATAAAATTTGGATCATAGGGCCGGAGATAGATGCCTTCTTTGTCATTTTAAATATATTTCTACAAACAAGGCAAAAAATTCATGATGTACCTTTACCAATAGTTACCATTGTGTTTTAATACAATCCATACATGTTTCTGTTAAAAAAAAAATCATCCTAATCAATCAACTAATTGTTGTAATGTGTAATAAGGGGAAAGAATTAGCTTGAGTATATAACATGTATACTAGAATTGTCAAAATAAAATCATGGTAACTCTCCAAAATAGAGTGTGTGTGGTTGGTAAACTAACGCAAAATAATGAAAAGAAAATCATCAAAATATATTTATATGTACTCCTTGCTTCAAGTAAATGCATTTTGGTAGTAATAGAAAACTATAGTTAAATATTTAAAAAATAAATTAAAATTGTTGTGAAAATATATGCTTTTGTTTTTTATATGAGTATTATCTACCACACATTTAAAACAATTTGTATTGATATTGTGAGACTTGACATAATGATATTTAATCTTATATATTTATAACAATATTTAATCTTCTATGTTTATTAAAATTAAAGATAATAATTTGAATGACAATTATATTATTAATAAAAAAAAGTTGAAATGTTATACATTTTTTATAAGTATTAATTTGGTTGAAACAAATTATTTTTTCATATTTTGAATATTTAAAAGAGAAAATGAAAAGAGAAAAATCTCCATAATGAATATCCTCATTGAACTAATCCACGAATACCATGAAACTAACACACTTAAACAACGTACCAACTTCTTGTAGATTTGAGATGTGGTTAGAAATGCACGGGTTCAAGCAGGTTTCTTATCACAAAACTCTTTATTTCAATGTTGGAAATGTTGTAGTCATCTCGGTATTTGTACCCATGTGATGGCGAAACTACACTCCTACATACCCCGCAGGGTCTCTCTTTGCCTGACCTCCCGGTCTTCAAGATCGTTCAAAATCCCTTTTTACTGAGACGAAGCGGCTCTGTAGATTCCTCCAATGGAATCCCTGATAAAACCCGATCCACAGGTCCTTTAATTCCCTTCACGGCCTTTTGCACCTAACCGTGGTTGTCCCTGACTCAGTTTCGGGGTTCAAGGTTTTGTCCTTCTTGATGTCGACCATTCTCCACAAGACCGCAGCCTTATCTTCTCCTGTCGGGGTTTTGGATTTCAATTTCCCGATGGGCTCCTTTTCCCATTAGCCCTCCAGGCTAAGTTCCTAGTCCACATAACCTCCTCCTATATGACCGCAGCCATATACTTATGTCGGGGTTTCGGGGTTTTCGATGTCAAAATGCAATTGTCCCCTGGATCCGCGATCCTCCAATTCCCGACGCACTTTAACTTCAGCTAGCCCTCCTGGCTCAGCCCCTGGTCCACGTGACCACTACCCCATGACCGTAGTCAAACCTCTATGTCGGGGTTTCGGGGTTTGCGATGTCAAAATACGTTCATCCACAGGACTCACGATTCCTTGAATCCCGACGCGCCCTTCACACGTTAGCTCCCTTAGCTAGCTCCTGACCAATATGACCATTATCCCCGTGTCCACAGTCCTATCTCCCGTCGGGGCTACGGGGTTTCAAATGTCAAAGAACATTTTCTCATGGGATTCCCGATCATCCAAATCCCGACTCTCCACTGTACTGACAACTGGCCCCTCATGACAGCACTGTCCTCCTTTCCTGGTTTGCTGACAACTGGCTCCCACTCATCGGGGTATCGCGTTTCGTGATTCCACAGTGCACAATAACTTGTCACTGGGATCTCTGATATCTCGATGGCTCAATCCCCGATCAATGACTCCTTGTCGGGACTTTCCCGATGAAACCGATCGCTGCCATGCGTCTTTCAGATGGACGGTCCCGATTCCTCCGAGATTTCAAGACTTTTAATGTCCCGTTTCCTTCGACCCTGGGAACTCCGATTTCCCAATGGCCAATATCCCGACTTTCTCCGGATCTCCACCACATATCTCCCCCAAATGGATGGCTCTGATCTACCCAGTGTTTTGAGACTTGCGATGTCTCAATTCTCTTGCCCTCGAGAATCCCGATTTCCCGATGGCTAATATCCCGACTGCTAAACCTCATGCAGCTCCTATCCAATCTGATGGCTGATGGGTACCTGCTCTAGATCTGACAGCTCAGATCTGTCCTTCCTCTGCTGTGCTCCTCCAGAGGCTAAACTCTGCGCAACTCCTCCCGATCCAACGACTTACGGGATTTCTGAGTGAGATCCGATGGTTGACGATCTCCTCCTTCTGTGGGCTTCTCCTGAGCTCCTCCTGGACGTATAAACCAACGGTCCAGATCTCTTTACGTGTTGATCTGATGGCTTCTGTTGCTCCTTCCCGAGCTTGCGCACTTTCTTCCTATGCTTGGAAGAATTTTTAGTTCTCAAAGGCTCAACCTTTGTGCTCTTTCCTCTTGTGAACTCCTCGACTCTGAGCTTCGCCAATGCGTGTGAAAACGTGGTTCCTCCTGAGCTTCTGCAAACACTCAGACCCCTTGAGGGATTTTATCTTTCTTCTCCCATAGATGGAGAATATGGACGCCTCCTGCTATCCTCCTGCTCAAGCAACCTCTTGCTGAGCCTTTTGGGTATTTAGTAACCCAGGGAAGATCCCTAAGCGGATTCTTCCTCTAAGTTCCAGAACTCAAAGAGTTCTCTTCTCTCTTCTGTGCCTATCTGCACACTTCCTCGATGCCCTCCTGGCGGAGTATCTTCTCCATAGAACGTTCAGCAGTTCTGTCCCTTCTGTGCACCCTTTGCACCTGCTCAATGCTCACCTGGCAAAGCTCTACAGAACCCTCAATGATTCTGTTTCTTTTGAACTCACAACAAAGTTCCTTCCTCTGTGCACTCCTTGCACTAGCTCAATGCCCACCTGGCAGAGCTTCCCAGAATCCTCAGTGATTCTGTTACTTCTTAAGAACTCACATCAGAGTTCTTCTCCAATGCAACCCGTGCGTATGCTCAATGCCCACTTGGCAGAGCTCTACAGAATTCACAGCAGAATTTTGTCTGCAAATATGTTTCTCTTACACAGCCTTGCCTCCAAGGTATTCAGCAACCTTGAGGTCCTCCTCCTGAGCTGTTGACTCCATTTCCTATGCCGCAACATGCCTTTGTCTGAACCTGCAGTGTTCAGAAGTGCATCCCCAGTGCACCAGTATTCAGAGACCGCAATACTCTATCACGCCCTCCTGGCATGAAACCTCAAAGACCTTCACCCTGGAGATCAAACACACTCCTGCAAATGCACATCTACAGTATACATCTACAGCATACATAAAGAACACACACAAACATCCATTCAACACAGAAATGCAGGAAAAACTGCTTTGTTATATTAACAATGGAAAATGCCTGTATTTACAAGGTGTTCCTGAGCTCTCTCTGGCTCTTCTCTTCTCTCCTATCTAACTTGTCTCTAACCTAAATGAGATCTCAAAATCTCTCTTTTACCTGAGGGGCTCATCGAGCACTTCCCTCCAGGTCTACCTACCCTATTCAATTACAATAAATGGTTTTCTAGTCCAGCATCTGGATCTAGATCTCAGCCGATCTAGCATTAAAGTTGATCTTATCTACATCATGCGCAAAGGCAAGGCTTCCATGGCCCACCAGCCTAAGCATTTAATTACATTCAAATCAAATTTAAATGAGGTTGCACCTCCCTTAAATGCGCGATTTTGCTTTCGTGGATGTGGCTGGCTGGCTGGCTGGATGACGTGGAGAGATGTTCCTGGATCAAACTCCTCAACTGCGAAATCATGAGCTCCTACTCATGCACTTTCCCTCTAAGCTGTTGGAAATCCTCCTGGATCCCAAATAAGTCTTTGGAGCTTTCCATCTGCTCCATCTTCCTGTTGCCGTCGCTGCTTCTACGCTACTGCTACTGCTGCTCTTCTGCTCAGCCTCTCCCTACTGACAGTCTCTACTGACTTCAACATCAGCTCCATGATCTCACTGATCACTTCGTCCAGCTGCTCCAGTGGCTGGTTCTGTTCATGCAGTTTCCTCAGCTGCAAAAATTTCTGGCACATGGGCAGAGCATCATGATCTCCCATGCCTCCTTCTTCATCTTCCAACCTCACCTGTTGGATGTGCCTTCCCTGCACTCTCACCCTTTCTTCCAGGGATTCCACCTGCTGCCACAGATCAGCAAAGAAAATGTTGTCTGCCCCTTCTTCCTCTGTTTCTGCAACCTCCCCTGTTGCAGTCTTTTCAGCTTCCTGGCTAAAAATATTGAGCCATTCCTCAGAATGCTCGTCTTCTTCACCTTCTTCTTTTGCTGTCAGCTCCAATGCTAAAGCTCCCTCATCTTCCTGGCTGAAAGCGTTGAGACACTCCTCCAAATGCTCATGCTCTTTTCCTTCTTTTGTTTGGGCAGCTCCCAAAGTCTGCGCTAACTTTTCTTCTTTTCTGACAGTCATCATTAGTTGTGACTGTTCTTCTGTTGTTGCTGCACCTGCAACACAAATTTCTGCCTCCTCCTGGGCAAGTGGTAGGAATATTCCAATTCCCCCAATCATCAGAATATCATCCTGATCTTTCACCTCTGTCAGCTGCACATGCTGATCTAAACCCATCTATGAATTTATGAGACCCACAGATAGTCTCATCTGCTCATCCCTGCCCACCTGGAAATATGGGATGTTCCTGCTGCCCTCCTGGTAGACTATGAGATCAACTGATCCCATCTTCATCAGCACTCCTTGCTAAATTGAACTTGCCTCCGAATCCATGAGACTTTCAGCTAGTCCCGCATTCTCATCTCTGCCCACCTGGAAATCTAAGATGCTTCTGCTGCCCTCCTAGCAGTCTTCGAGATCTCACAGTGACCTCATACCATTTCCCTCCTGGCAAATTGAAATTCCTCGACTGTCCTCCTGACAGTCTGTGAGATCCCGCAGTGATCTCAACCCGTTGCCCTCCTGGCAATATGGAATTTCCTCTCTACCCTCCTGGCAGCTCTTGAGATCCTCAACTGATCCCCATTCAAATTCTTCATCATCGAGACCTCTCCCAGTCTCTGGTTTACATGCCTCAACCATTTCTTCTGTGGTTTTGAGGTTTTCAGCGTACCTCAACCACCCTCTCAACAGCCTACGCTGTCTCCTGACCATCAGCTCCTTGACTGGCCATCTCGCTTTTGCCTTCTTCATTGGCCACTCATACACCCATCTCAAATTTTTATTTTGCCACATCCACAGTTCCATCTCCTCCATCTTTGCCCTGATATCGACAAGTTCCTTTAATCTTTCAGCTGGGCTCATCATCTCTAGCTTCTTCCGTTCGGCAGACCTATGGCCTTCAGTAACCATGTTGTTGTTCCTATCTGCCTTCCTAGCAAACCTGTTGTCACTCTGCATCCCTGAGTGTTCCAGCTTCATCCTACAGTCTCCCTGACTGTCTTCCCGATTGCTGCCTACCTGCAAACAATCCTTACATAGTCCTCAACAACTCTGTCTTCTTTCACCTGCAATATACAGATGAATTTCCTGCTCTTATACCACTTGATGGCACGACGCTACGCTCCTACATACCCCGCAGGGTCTCTCTTCGCCTGACCTCCCGGTCTTCAGGATCATTGAAAATCCCTTTTTACTGAGCCGAAGTGGCTCTTTAGATTCCTCCAATGGAATCCCTGACAAAACCCGATCCACAGGTCCTTTAATTCCCTTCACGACCTTCTGCACCTAACCGTGGTTGTCCCTGACTCAGTTTCGGGGTTTTTTCCTTCTTGATGTCGAGAGTCATTGTCCTCTCGATTCCTCGATCACCGATGAGCTCCTTTTTTGCCTTAGCTCCTCTGAGCTATTCCCTTTGGTCCATATGACCATTCTCCACAAGACCGTAGCCTTATCTTCTCCTGTCGGGGTTTTGGATTTCAATTTCCCGATGGGCTCCTTTTCCCGTTAGCCCTCCAGGATAAGTTCCTGGTCCACATGACCTCCTCCTATATGACTGCAGCCATATACTTCTGTTGGGGTTTCGGGGTTTTCGATGTCAAAATGCAAGTGTCCCCTGGATCCGCGATCCTCCAATTCCCAACACACTTTAACTTCATCTAGCCCTCCTGGCTCAGCCCCTAGTCCACGTGACCACTACCCCGTGACCGTAGTCAAACCTCTACATCGAGGTTTCGGGGTTTGCGATGTCAAAATACGTTCATCCACAGGACTCATGATTCCTCGAATCCCGATGCGCCCTTCACGCATTAGCCATCTTAGCTATCTCCTGGCCAATATGACCACTATCCTCGTGTCCACAGTCCTGTCTCCCGTCGGGGCTACAGGGTTTCAAATGTCAAAGAACATTTGCTCATGGGATTCCCAATCATCCAAATCCTGACTCTCCGTTGTACTGATAGTTGGCCCCTCATGACGGCACTGTCCTCCTTTCCTAGTTTCTTGACAACTGGCTCCCACTCATCGGGGTATCGTGTTTTGTGATTCCACAGTGCACAATAACTTGTCACCGGGATCTCCGATATCCCGATGGCTCAATCCCTGATCAATGACTCCTTGTCGGGACTTTCCCGATGACACCGATCGTTGCCACGCGTCCTTCCAGATGGATGGTCCTGATTCCTCCGGGATTTCGAGACTTTCGATGTCCCGTTTCCTTCGACCCTGGGAACTCCGATTTCCCGATGGCCAATATCCCGACTTTCTCCAGATCTCCGCCACGTATCTCCCCCAAATGGACGGCTCTGATCTTCTCGGTGTTTCGAGACTTGCGATGTCTCAATTCTCTTGCCCTCAAGAATCCCGATTTCCCGATGGCTAATATCCCGACTGCTAAACCTCATGCAGCTCCTATCCAATCTGATGGTTGATGGGTACCTGCTCCAGATCTGACGGCTCAGATCCATCCTTCCTCTACTGTGCTCCTCCAGAGGCTAAACTCTGCGCAACTCCTCCCGATCCAACAACTTACGGGATTTTTGAGTGAGATCCGATGGCTGACGATCTCCTCCTTCTGTGGGCTTCTCCTGAGCTCCTTCTGGATGTATAAACCAACGGTCCAGATCTCTTTACCTGTCGATCTGACGGATGTTGTTGCTCCTTCCTGAGCTTGCGCACTTTCTTCCTATTCTTGGACGAATTTCCAGTTCTCAAAGGCTCGACCTTTGTGCTCTTTCCTCTTGTGAACTCCTTGACTCTGAGCTTCGCCAATGCGTGTGAAAACGCGGTTCCTCCTGAGCTTCTGCAAACACTCAGACCCCTTGAGGGATTTTATCTTTCTTCTCCCACAGATGGAGAATATGTACGCCTCCTGCTATCCTCCTGCTCAAGAAACCTCTTGCTGAGCCTTATGGCTATTCAGTAACCCAGCGAAGATCCCTAAGTGGATTCTTCCTCTAAGTTCCAGAACTCAAAGAGTTCTCTTCTCTCTTCTGTGCCTATCTGCACACTTCCTCGACGCCCTCCTGGCAGAGTATCCTCTCCACAGAATGTTCAGCAGTTATGTCCCTTCTGTGCACCCTTTGCGCCTGCTCGATGCTCACCTGGAAGAGCTCTACAGAACCCTCAATGATTCTACTTCTTTTGAACTCACAACAGAGTTCCTTCCTCTATGCACTCCTTGCACTGGATCAATGCCCACCTGGCAGATCTTCCAAGAATCCTCAGTGATTCTATTACTTCTTAAGAACTCACAGCAGAGTTCTTCTCCAACGCAACCCATGCGTATGCTTAATGCCCACTTGGCAGAGCTCTACAGAATTCACAGCAGAATTCTGTCTGCAATTGTGTTTCTCTTACACAACCTTGCCTCCAAGGTATTCAACAACCTTGAGGTATTCCTCCTGAGTTGTTTGATCACTGTTTCTTTCTTGGAAATGTCTGTCTTTTGGCAATGTTTGATCACTGTTGCTTGTTTGCCTTTAATCTTGGAAGGATAATGCTCCTGTGGAGGTTAGATGTTACTTTAAATGTCTGTCAGTTTTATTGAATTCACATAAATATCTCATTGTCTTAGACCAATTTAGGGATTCAAACTGGATTTTAGAAATGATTTGTGGCCTTGTTAAGTCTGTTCCACCGATTATTTGAATTTCTTGATCATCTCCATGGAAAATTTAAGGATTGATATTATTTTCAGTTTTGAACCTTCATTACTGTTTGATTTTTACCTTATCAATTTATATTGAAAGCGTAGCGGGCTCTAAAATGGTGTTGTGAGATATGGAAACAAATAAGCTATAATACAAAACAAGAATTGGTGCTTCTCATTTTTTAGTCTCAGCAAGTGGAACTAATCTTATAAAAGGTATAAGCACGAGGAAGAGTTTGGGTTGTGGAAACAGTCACTGCAATTCATACAGGACACCATCTGCTCCACTGTTGAGTGCACCACTTGAAAAATTACTTGACAAAGATAGGTTTTGTGATTCAAGTACAAGTCTGTGTGATGCCACGTATACTAAATGAAAAACATTTGAATGCTAAAAAGTAAAAAAGTGGGATTGTAAAATATGTTTCAGAAACCTAGTAAGAGATTTTGTTTGACATTCTCGAAGAGATTATACTGCAATAATTTGAAAGTTTCATATCACATTCCAAAGGAAAAATCAAAATTATAAATTGTAATACTATTTTTGAGCGAGTGAGTTGATTCATTGAATTATATGTGTAAATCTATTGCCAGTTTCTAAAAGAAATTCTAGATTTCTGAAAGAAAGTGCAAAGAAATTATAGCAACAACCTCAAGATCAAAAGTAGTCGATGGGACAGTCGAAAATATAGAATTTTATAGTGTGCCCTGCGAAGGAGTGGTTAGGTGCATCCAATCTGGATTCACTTATGCACACAACAAGTAGAGTGCAATAAAGTACATTGGTATAGAAGGGATGGTCTAAAGGTATTATAATGCACATGCTGTAGATTTGCTAAAGCGAGATAAAGTTCATGAACAATGGAGAGGAACAATATCTCTTACAGTTATGTCCTTAGACAAAAGTTTGGAAATTTGAATGGAAAATAATGACAATATAATGGAAATAGACAATATACTTGCAGTTATGTGTAATAACATTATTTTTGTGTCTTATTTTTCATTATTCGGTAGATACATTGAATCAAGATTGCAATCCAGAAAAAATAAGAATTTACCCGACAAGAGTGGAGACCAACATTTGTGGTATTTTGTGAACTACCCAAGGGGAAATTGTGAGAACTAAGGCAACCAAGAGAAGCAAGAAGGTAATGGCATCAATCAAAGGTTACTTGAGAATGCCTCCATTCCTAATCCTGAATTAGAATATTAAAGCGAAGAGCTATCACAAGATAAAATTCTTACACCACCAAGATACTTGAATATGCCTCTGCCAAAGAGGTTGATCCTTTCTATATTAATCAGATGATTAGAAAGTATATAAGTCTGATAAACTCAGATTGGCATCACATTCTCAGGAATCCAAAAGGATCCAGAGACCAAGCCTTGGAACTGCTATCTCCTCACACCACTTGAAGATGAACTCAATGAGAAATACGATGAACTCAAGAACTTGATAGCAAGTTGAAGACTCTAACACTCAAGTGGAAGAATGGGAACAAGGAAATAAAGAAAATTTAAAAATCAATACATCGATGGTATGCTCCTTTGACCTTCTCCTCTTTTTATTCTTGAGGATTCACCTATATCTGAAAACCCTAATCTAAATATGGAGGCCATGCATATCCATATCACACAAGCAAAGCATAATCCTAAAAACAGTCTAAAAATAACCCAAGGCTAGGCTCCCAGGATAAATGAATGAATCCTCCTCAAAGCAAGAAAAAAACTGCCCAGATTGGCCATGAATAGACTCCTTGATCACTGTTGAAGATAAGTTTGTCATGCTGCCAATAACAATCTCCACAAAGCACTAAAACCATCTAAGAATGAATGTCCACAAAAGCAAGAAGAAAGCTGCCTCTAGGCTGGTTTCTCTATCTTCATCCAAAATAACATATTCTTAGTGTTGTAAAAGCCTTCAAAGAGTGGGCTCATGTTTACTCAAAGTTGCACCACAAAATCCATGGGGTAAAAACTCCTATCTTATTCAAGGCTTGCAGGGCACATAGCAATGCCTGCTGCCCTTTTCTCAGCATTTTGTAGTTCACATGGCTATGTTTCAGTGTCCTGCCTTGTGAGTCCTCTCTGGCTTGTGGTTTTGATCTATGATGTGATGGTCATCATTACAAGCTAATACTACAGTGGAATATTTCTCAAAAAGAAATTATGCATTTTGGCTTAGCATTTCTGAAACCCTCAAGTGATACAAAACATTTCATGCATCTGGAAATTTGGGTATGTTCGGTTTCTATGCTATTGAAAATTTCTTAGTTTGAGGAATTTTGATAGTTTTAGTTTGTGTTTGTATTTGTCTGCACTAAATCTGAATTTGTAAACACACATTAATGAAGTGTTGTCTCCTCTATAGGTACCGTGATCGCATAGTGTGGATTGACAAGGACTTGAATTTGAAGCTCATGAGAAAGGGTATATTGATACAGATATATTCTCCAATGGTGAGATTCAATCAAAAATAGATTCTTGAACGAGCAGGCTTTCTTTTACTTAGTAAATGTCTAGTGTGAACTAAAAAGGGCTTGAATTCAAAGCTGACAAGAAGGGGGTCTATTGAACAATTGTTTGTTTAAATGTGTTTTATTGGCAAATGAATACAGTTTAGTATTACTATGGAATAATATGGAATGTGTGTGTGTTCTAGGTCATAGTTCAAGGTTTGAAGGAGGCTGGTGTTTTCAACAATGCTTTGGAATCTGAGCTTGTTGTTCTCGAGAAATCAATTTCTAAAGAGAATTTCTTGTCATCTATGTCTAATACGAGCATAACTAATTCATCTATAGCACAGACTATTGAAAACAAGGATGGGTATAAACATCAAGCAAAGTTAATGGAAAAAGTTGGAGAAGGTGAAACTCAGGCATCATCTAGAAATCTCCTAGAAGCATCATTTCACACAGTTGTGGTAGTGCCTCCCTTGGCACCTCTGTCTTTACATGTTTACACTGGAAGTTTCTATGAAAATGTGAATGATTATTTTTATCAATCAATTCATAGCATCTTGCAAAGATTCAGACAGGAATGGTGCTTATGTTTGTCAGATTCATTTAATTTTCATTTTTTTATTAGTCCTGGACTTTGCTATACATACCCTTCTACAGATCAGATATGGAGATGCATGGTACATCAAAGGTATTAGGGTGTTGAAGAAAAATTAGAAAGGTGTTCCTTTTATTTTTATTAGTGCCTGGACTTTGTTGTACATACCCTTCTACAGATCAAATCTGGATATGCATGGTGCATCAAAGGTATAAGGGAGTTGAAGAACTATCTTTCAGATTACAAAACCACCTTCTTGACTGTTGTTTTGATGACTGACACCACAAAGAAAGGACTAAACAGATCTGGCATCAAGGTTCATACTGGAAAACACCACCAAAGTCAACCTATGATGAAACAAGTTGCAAACTCGGTCAACTAACTATTGAACATAAAGAGAAAACGATATGGAATAAAATCTTCAAAAAGTGCGCCTTATTATCTGAGTTGTAAGAGTGAAGATGGGCTGGTAATGGGCTGGTAAAGTGCCTCCTCTGTTGCTATCACACAATTAATACTTCTATTATACAGGTCTGCAAATGAGGCCTCACTTGAAGTGCCTCCCTGACACTACTCTCCATATGATGTGCATGGACAGGTGCCAATTCATATGTTCATATTTAAGGGGTCCGTGTCATTCTTTCCTATTCAATTTGATAGGATGTCAAGATGATTGCTTGGGGGGTTTTACTTGCATCATGACAACATATTTCTGAAAGCTCCTTTGCTAACTCTGCAAAATCTGTTATTTGATTCAGGAAGCACACAAACTATAACTAGGATGTTTGACTGTATATTTAGATTCTATGTTTCCAAACACAGATCCTCTAAATTTCTTTGAGAATGTCATGGGTGTGCTATGTGGATGGCATTAATTACTAAAACATTCTACAAGAGGACATTACTTGTAAAAGAAGTAACTTGTATTTTTGGGAAACTGCCTATCCTGTAATTATATAAATAGAAGATATGTATATTAAGGTCCCTTGGTCATTTGAGGATTTCCTTCAGAATTGAATGTCCAGCAAGGACCAGGACGTGTTCTGTTTCTTTCTTTTGAAATAAACTCGGTTTTTTTTTTTTTAATTCTAAGACATATTTTGTCATTTATAATGACTTTTCTACAAGAACTCTAGAATATCCTTCTTAAATGAGGGAATATACACAAAAATGGAGCTTTATGAACATACATTGATAAATAAAATGACATGATAGAATAAATCATGCAATATTGACAAGTTTGGAACCATAATAACTCCTAGAATTCCACTATACAGGCATAGGTTGAGCTGAAACATCTTCTGCCACTAGTAGAAGATTGAACTGAAATTTTGGAATATATTGATGGAAAAAATATGAATACAAGATCATCTGAAGAGACTTATGGATAACGTTAAGATAACCACATGATCACAGACTCTTGAAATGCAAAGAAATGGAAATCATAAACTGCTTGAGCTAAATTAGCTCTGAAAGAAATACAAAATATTAACACAAGCATTGCTAAACTTTGTCATGATGTATCCCAATCTTCCTTACAAGACCTTTGAACCACTTTCTTGCATCTACCAACCACCAAAGCATTATCACTCCTAATGTTGCAACCACTACAATAGGTGCATAATTAAGTGATTTCCATGTAATTGGGTATATTGTTGGCAACATGAACATTGAATAGGTGTAACATATCCACAAGAATGCTATCAGAAAGAAATAAAGTGAATATTGAAAAGAATTTATATACCACTCATGCAACACTTGTTATGATTGAAAGGCCCCCAAAGAAGAAAGAACCCCATATAACAAAGAGCAGAATTATTGCACCGCTGCAACTATGATACCACCCATGAAATGCATTATATAGAATATGTGTTGGTACAAATGTGCCAGTTGTTTCATTTTTTGTATCATATAGGTATTTGAGGTCTTGTTACAAGTATGTAGACCAAAGATTGAAACCTAAGATTGGAACCTTTGCCAACTTGTCAAATCTTGTAAAAATATCATAAAGTAATGTACAATATATTGAGATGGGAAGCTTGGAATTTAATAATGACTTGGAACGTGCAATTGTCTAATGTGCTATAATTGCACTTACATGAATGCTAAAAGTAAGAGCTAAGATGTAGGCCCATCCAAAAACTGATATAATTCCTAGGCTTGAGAGTATGGCAATTGGACCATAGATTTCTACACCTCTTGTTTCTTCTGTTAGATGTGTTGCATAATCATAACCATAGAGAGAATATTGACTAACAAGGAAAGAAAGAATTATAGCATATGCCTTGCTTTGTATTCTAGTTGAAATATGAGATGTCTCAAAGTGTGTGAATGCATATGATGTAGATTGAGTATCATGTACAACCAATGGAAGCATCACAACAATAACTGCTCCTCTAATGACCTACATGCCAATCAATACCAGAAGGAATATGAAAATACATATTTGAGGAATCAATGGTTGCACAAAGAAATTTCATACAACTAGAATATTAGACACTGGATCCATTGTTTTAGTGAATGAATCCTAGCCTTTACTGTCTTACACTATCACTTACCCTCCATGAAGCCCTAACTGAACATTTCCTATCATTCCCTACTCATTCACAGTTCTAGAGGGCGTAGTTCCAAAGGGCGTAGTTCCAGAGGGCATAGTTCCAGAGGTCATAGTTCCAAAGGGCGTAGTTCCACGGGTCATAGTTCCAGAGGGCGTAGTTCCAGAGGGCATAGTTCTAGAGGGCGTAGTTCCAGCGGGCATAGTTCCAGAGGGCATAGTTCTAGAGGGTGTAGTTCCAGAGGTCATAGTTCCAAAGGGCGTAGTTACAGAGGGTGTAGTTCCATAGGTCATAGTTCTAGAGGTGTAGCTCTAGAGGGCATAGTTCCAAAGGGCGTAGTTCGAGAGGGCATAGTTCCAGAGGTCATAGTTCCAGAGGGCGTAGTTCCAGAGGGCGTAGTTCCAGAGGGCATAGTTCCAGAGGGCGTAGTTCTAGAGGTCATAGTTCCAGAGGTCCTAGTTCTAGAGGCCTAATTCCAGAGGGCATAGTTCCACAGGTCATAGTTCCACTGGGCATAGTTCCAACGGGCGTAGTTCCAGAGGATGTAGTTATAGAGGGCATAGTTCCAGAAGGAGTAGTTCCAGAGGTCATAGTTCCAAAGGGTGTAGTTCCAGAGGTCATAGTTCCAGAGGGCGTAGTTCCAGAGGCGTAGTTCCAGAGGGAATAGTTCCAAAGGGCGTAGTTCCAAAGGGCGTAGTTCCACAGGTCATAGTTCCACGGGTCATAGTTCCAGCGGGCATAGTTCCAGAGGGTGTAGTTCTAGAGGGCATAGTTTCAGAGGGCATAGTTCCAGAGGGCGTAGTTCCAATGGCATAGTTGCAAAGGGCATAGTTCTAGAGGTCATAGTTCCAGAGGTGTAATTCTAGAGGGAGTAGTTCCAAAGGGCATAGTTCCAGAGGTCATAGTTCCATAGGGCGTAGTTCCAGAGGTCTAGTTCCAGAGGTCTAGTTCCAGAGAGCATAGTTCCAGAGGCCGTAGTTCTAAAGGTCGTAGTTCTAGAGGTCGTAGTTCCAGAGGCGTAGTTCCAGAGGGCGTAGTTCCAACGGCATAGTTCCAAAGGGTGTAGTTCCGGAGGTCATAGTACCAGAGGGCTAGTTCCAGAGGGCGTAGTTCTAGAGGGCGTAGTTCCATAGGTCATAGTTCCAGAGGGCGTAGTTCCAGAGGGTGTAGTTCTAGAGGTCGTAGTTCCAGAGGTCGTAGTTCCAGTGGGCGTAGTTCCAGAGGGCGTAGTTCCATAGGTCATAGTTCCAAAGGCGTAGTTCCATAGGGCATAGTTCCAGAGGGCGTAGTTCCAAAGGGCGTAGTTCCAGAGGTCATAGTTCTAGAGGGCGTAGTTCCAGAAGTCTATTTCTAGAGGTCATAGTTCCAGAGGGCATAGTTCTAGAGGTTGTAGTTCCAAAGGCGTAGTGCCAGAGAGCATAGTTCCAGAGGGCGTAGTTCCACAGGTCATAGTTCCACAGGTCATAGTTCCAGTGGGCATAGTTCTAGAGGGCGTAGTTCGAGAGGGCGTAGTTCTAGAGGTCATAGTTCCAGAGGGCGTAGTTCCAGAGGTCATAGTTCCAGAGGTGTAGTTCCAGAGGGCGTAGTTCCAAAGGGCATAGTTCCAGAGGTCATAGTTCTAGAGGGCGTAGTTCTTGAGGTCTATTTCCAGAAGTCGTAGTTCCAGAGGGCGTATTTCAAGAGGGTGTAGCTCTAGAGGTCGTAGTTCCATAGGCGTAGTTCCAGAGGCATAGTTCCACAGGTCATAGTTCCACGGGTCATAGTTCCACAGGTCATAGTTCCAAAGGGCGTAGTTCCAGAGGGCGTAGTTCCAGAGGGCATAGTTCCAGAGGGCATAGTTCTAGAGGTCAGTTCCATAGGTCATAGTTCCAGAGGGAATAGTTCCAAAGGGCGTACTTCCAGAGGTCATAGTTCCAAAGGGTGTAGTTTCGGAGGTGTAGTTCTAGAGGGCATAGTTCAAGAGGTCATAGTTCCAGAGGGTGTAGTTCCAGAGGGCATAGTTCCACAGGTCATAGTTCCACGGATCATAGTTCTAGAGGGCATAGTTCCAGAGGGTGTAGTTCCAGAGGCATAATTCCAAAGGGTGTAGTTCCAGAGGGCATAGTTGCATAGGTCATAGTTCCACAGGTCATAGTTCTAGAGGGCATAGTTCCATAGGGCGTAGTTCCAGAGGGAATAGTTCCAGAGGGCATAGTTCCATAGGTCATAGTTCCAAAGGGAGTAGTTCCAGAGGGCATAGTTCCATAGGGTGTAGTTCCAGAGGGCATAGTTCCAGAGGGCGTAGTTCCATAGGTCATAGTTCCAGAGGGCGTAGTTCCAGAGGTCGTAGTTCCAGAGGTCATAGTTCCAAAGTCCTCTAAACTGGTGATCGCAATGGGTAGTCAAAATGGTGAAGGAATGAGACCAAAGACCTCCCTAGATTTTGGGAAATGGTCATGCAAAGCTATTAAAAGCATTATTTGAGCTTGTGAGGCTTGATGCTGAAATTCAACTCCCATCACTTAAAGTTACGAGATCTGCACCTACCATGCCTACAAAAATGTCAGTCTTGGTGATGTGAGGGATGCATCAAATCCCATTAGATGAATTCTACTTGCCTTAAAAGAAATGGTAGGCACTACAATATGAGAAATATCTCAACATAAAATACCTACTAATGTATTTCCACAATAATTGGAAAAACTTTTACAACCTTATCCTTCATAGAATCCAAGTTTGTATCACTAGTCAAAACTATGAATTATTATCTTATTTTGATTCCCAACATAAGATAATTTCTTAGCTTATTTTGGAGTATCTTCTTATATGCAATTTCAAGCATTTTATCTGAGACTTTACACAAGGCTTAGGCACTCAATAAGAAAGTTAATGAAAAAATTCCCCTACCCCTTCAAATCTGCAATTAAAAATATCCAACTAATCAAAAACCTGGAAATGTATGTTCAATTCCTTACTCATGGTGACTTTCAACTCTTCAAGCATCATAATTTGACAAGAAAATCAAATTCAAAAATGCAACCCATAATTATGGTATGCACTAATCAGCCTATGACATTTATTGTTACAAACATATGGATTAGTGTACAAGTCATGTAACAATATTCATTCAAGGAAGTTATTGAATTTTAATATCCAAAATCTCAGTCAATCGAGGCTGTCTATACCTCCAAAGTAGCAAAGAAGAGAAAACAATACTGATAGATGAAAGTTCCATTGGAGCCCCTAACACCCATGGAGGTAGGATAATCTTCAAAAATGGGAAGAAGAGTCCAGCTGCCAGTGGTATTGCAAATATATTATAACCCATTGCAAAAATATAACTCAACCTGATCCTAGCAAAAGTTTTCTTGGACAAATCAATTTGACCTCAGCCTTGACATCTTCAATACCCAACTGTGAATGTTAAAAAAAGATAATTATTAGTAAAAAGTAAATCAATATATTTGTCATATTTCTCAACTCACAGATTCATTACGTTAAAATTTGTTACATGTTAAAGTTGTTTTAGTAGCAATTCTCCTAAAAGCACTAAAATGAGAAAGCAATCCACCCTGGAAACAACAGACAACTCCAGTGCTTGTGGATAACTTTTTAGCCAGCGAAACTTGCTATAGGATGAAATAAAATTAACAAGCTGATGTACCAAAAAAATGACAATTTTGGATAGCATGTTCAACTAAGTGGACCAGTCTATAATTATTGATTATGTAATGATTCTTTCAAAAAAACATTTCAGATCAAAGTAATGCTTTAAGCACAGAAGCCACACTTTCTTACTATTCTTAACAAATGGTATTTACATTCACGTGATAAATTTTCTGAGAATAGCCAAAGAAAATTCCACACCTCTTGCACAACAGCTCGAGTTGTTGTCCAGTTATCTCCTGTAACCATGATAGGGTGTATACCCATTTTCTTTAGGTCTTCTATGACAACAACTGCTTCCCTTTTAAGTGGATTAGAAATGGCCAACATTCCCACTAGTTTTTTATCAAAGGCCACCAAAATTCTCGTTCTAGCATGTTGCTCCATATCCTTTAAGTACTCCTCCGCAACTGAAGGTATAAACACTCCATCCTCAGACATCATCTTCATGTTGCCAACCTATTCATATGCCTTTGGTGATCCACATAGAACATTGAAGAGAATCGAAGGCTATTCAATTTTATAAAATAAGGTAAGCACAAGATTGCAGTTATCTTACAAAAATTTATGTCCCATCTATTGAACATCTTACACCTTTACAGGGAAGAGCTTCAAATTTTGAGGCAGTTAATAACCAAGCAGTATTCTTGGCTCAGAGATATGGAGACCCTGTGTGAAAGGTAGGAAGGTCTAAGCCTTGCTATTTATTTTATCAATCCATACAAAGTAAAATTTTGGCATTAATATACTAGGGTGTTGCAAAGGGTTTCGATTCCCTTGGGAAACAAAATCTATTTCCAGACAAATTGTAATGTACGGAGGGAAATCTATTCCGATCGGTCTCTACACACAAAACATGAAAACCCTTGCGATCGTGGCAAAGGATCAGATCTATGGTGATTATCGATCGAACGGTTGACATTGTAACGGAGTTTGATAGCGCCACGGTGGAATCCCCTGTGGAATTTGGAATTGCCCCGCCCTTTATAACTACACATCGCACTATAGATTTTTTTGTTATAGCATGATTTAAATGTGGGATGCGATAACCTATTGATGAATATGCGCAAAAATATCTTCGGCTCGAGTCACAAATGTTTAAAAATGCGGTAAATAAAGTTATTTCAAACACTGCGGTAAATGCTAGTTCTTTCAATAGGAATATATTTGTCGCGAGTCACAAATGTTTAAAAATGCGGTAAATAAAGTTTCAAATGCCGCAGTAAATGCGAGTTCTTTCAATAGGAATATTTTATGGGTTTTTTTTGGGTCAAAGAAATTTCGCTTATATTATCTCTTTCACTTTTTTTTTTACAGCTGTTATCATAATAGACGGGTCTTCCAGGCGTTACAACCCACTAATGATCAAACTAATAATTGACAAGGAATATTTTCTGGGTTAAGTGCACAATCTTTGCTGTTGTAATAATTCACTAAATGTGCGAGTTATAATTCTACGTTTTCCCTTGATGTTACAACCTATAAAGTGATTCTGGGAAGAGATTTTAGATTTATGTGTGGTATTTTTTTTTTACCTACATTAGTGTACACCTGGTTCTTTTGCTCCTGAGATATTTGTGGTAAAGTTTGTGAGACAATTTAGGGCAGAAAAGATTTGGGTGACTACAGAATTAGTGGAAATAAAGTTGTTAAGTCATTAACAATTTTTATTTTCGTGTGGCAGGGATGGAGTTATGACAATATTAGTGTTGAAAAAGTACTTGGTGAACAAACTGGGCTTGAATAGTGAATCAGAATTAAACAAATCGACCAATAAACTCACTTTGTTATTTTGTTTTTTTCATTCTATAGTATTAATTTCACATTCCGGGTCTAACTAGGACACTATTCAGCCTTAAAGAAAACAATTCGTTCTGTGGAAGAGACCAAGTAAGTATTTAAGCTAATATAAGGAGATTGTTTATTCTTTTTCAAGTTTTTTTAACCTTTTGATTAATTATGCCTTGAGATCCGCTACTTTTGCCCAATAGAAGCAAGGTCTACAAAGCCTAGGCATTAGAGCATCTAAGTTTTCAGTGAAACCAAAGCTATTTTACACTGTGCAATGTTATATTCCTTCTATTTTTAACCTCTAAACAACGAGTGAAGTTATAAATAGTTTATCTTCTTCATATTCTCAAACACTGTGTAATTTAATCTTGTGATAGAATTATATATTTTATTTTAGATTAATTAAGTTGTATTAAATGTAGATATAGGAAGCATATGAAAAGCAAAAGTAATGCACAAGTTATATGACTTTTTATTTTTAAAGTAATGTGTTTTACCTTGTACGGGGAAGAGATTTGTGAGGGTATCCAAATTCTCACCATGGTTTGGAGGTTTACATTTGGAACTTTCAAATTTTTGTTAAAAAGTAGTTGATGAAAGCTTAGAGTTCAAATAGAACTCCATGCATATTCACAAACCTAGCAAGGGGAAGATATTGCCTACTTGCATCAGGTGCAAATCCAACTGTGAGAAGGACCCCTTCCTTGTTACTATCTTAGAAAGAGTTCACTGGAAGATGCAATTGCAGGGGAGCAATATGCAGTCGACACTGCAATGTTCAATAGGTGTTATATGTTGAGATGCAAGTCCAACTTTGAACAGATATCCGAACCTTATTAGAAAGATTCCACTGGCAAATGCAATTGTAGGGTGAGCATGATTCCTATCAGATTGTTGCATTCGATGGGTGTATACATTGAGATATACACCATATATTGAGATATACACCGTTGAATACAGTGTTGTGAGGTGTGTGTATTTCTTTCCCAATTGCAGTTCATACAATGAAAGTGACCCAAGTGACACTTTGAGCAGGTCCCCTGCCTTCTTAGAAAGAGTCCACTAAAGGATGCAATTGCATGGCGAGCATTATGTACTCGTCACTGCAGCGTTCAATGGGTGTATACAATGAGATGCAAGTCCATCTGTGGGCAGACTCCCGCCTTGTTACAAAGAGTCCTCTGGAAGATGCAATTGCAAGGTGATAAGCATTATGCATTTGTCACTGCAACATTCAATGGGTGTCTACGTCAAGATATACAACTCTAAAGAAAGAATATACATTTTGATCAATCTGTGATCTGATGTGAATGTTTAGGGACCTCTCCAAAAATGATATTTCTAGACCTATTCTAGGATCTGTTGGGGATTTGGAACATCTTTTAAAATTGTAAGATTTTGTCTATAGAGTGTTTTTTAGAACAAACCAAGTATTTATGCGTGAGTGTTATATTAATCCTTGTGATCTCTATTGGATTGCTTCCTTATTCTTGCTTTTGACAATATCAGAGTTAACCGTGATCGCGTAACATTTTGTTGTTCTTATTCACATAATGTTTCTCCCAAAGGGAAGTACAATGCTTTTGTTTCGGCTAAGGCAGATACGGATCAACCAGAAGTAGAATTGCAACCAGGAATAGCTCTGCTTGGACCTGTTGATGAGATGTTCTTTGATACATATGATAGATTTGTTCCTATTAATGAGCCTTCTCTTGACAATTGCTTCATATCCACTGTAAGAGGCTCTGTTATCTTTCTGACGATGAATGCATTTACATATATTGGATTTGCTAATGTTCTGGGCATAGAACTTCAATTGATAATAAGTGTGATAGCGTCAAAGCTATGATGCAACAACACATTTCAAGACAACAGTGCAGGATGTTCTTGCTATGTACACCCGCATAACTGGAAAGGTATGGAAGCATTTGCTTACAAATTGCTTGGCCATTCTAAAGATTTGTGCTTGCCCTAGCCATATTTATTTCTATTCTCATGTTTTCTGTCACCAATCCTTATTGTTGATTGTTTCTTGCAAGTCTTGGACCTAACTGTTGACCTAAGTTTTGCAAGTGCAATCAAAGAATGATGGGTTGTAGCATATCAACCTTTAGTTGGGTTACACACTCCTTTAAGGATGTATTTGCTTTGATGATATTGTCTACGTTGTGTTAGAGAAGTTCTATTATTTGTATGTATTTGGCAATCACATCTTTACCTAGTGTTTTGATTTCTGGAATGTTCAAATCTAGGGATAGAACACAGTTTTTTTTGTTGTTCATTCAAATCATTGGCTTTTACATCATTGATATGTATGAATTTGTCTGCAATAATTGTTCAGTGTGCAGTTTGATAGGAAGATGAGACATAGAGGTTCTGATTGTGGGTGGTCCTAGTCATGTAACATTTCCATCCATGCTTGAAACTCTGCTATGGTTTATGGTGAAGGATATTAACTTTTAATCACAAAATTCATTAATATTCAGATGGAATTTTGTATTTTGTTGGGACAAAAATCTTGCCAGAAATCAACTTGAAGGTCCGATCCCAGAGAACATTAGTTCATGCGTTGCTCTTAATTACTTGTTATCTATCTGTCAATTTCTGCATTGGATGCATTGAATGTTTGTGCAAACAAAAGAATATACAAAATACAATATTGTTAATGTAAATCTAAAAAGGAATAATAGAATGATATTGATATGTAAATCTGGTCATGTTTCAAGAATGATATTGATATATTTACAAATCAGTGGAATAACAGCCTCATTTAATCAGTTTAAACAGGCCATCATCAATCTTAGATAACCATACATTTTGTACAATGGCAAGCCAAGTCATTGCCACTATATCCCTTTACCTGAACCAAAATAAAACCTTGGCATGGTAGAATAACAAACCATTAACCTTTGGATTTTTCACGATCTTAGCACAACTCGATCCTTATAGAATTCCACTTTATCACAATAAAGAGTATTTCATTTTTATGTAGTTTCTAAGCTCTTGTAATGCATCAACAACTTTCTTAAACAAGGGCTTGAATATCCCTACTAGAAACCTTTAGACTTTTCACGTTTGGAAGGCACATTCTTAGCACGACTAACTCCTTCTAGAATTCCACTTTGTCTCAACAAGCAGTGTTTTATTTCTATTTAGTTTCTAAGCTCTTGTAATGCATCGACAACTTTCTGAAACATGGGAGGACCTGAAGAAGCCCTACTAGAATTGAAGTCTTCAACAATTTGATTTGGACAAGTCAATCTGCAACAGTCATTCCTTGAGATCATTGTAGAGTTTTGGGAAAACTTCGATGGGTTTTGAAAATCTGGGCACAAAGTTGGTCCTGATTTCAGCATCTCTACAAGTGCACCTACTGCAGCATTCTTTGATCTTCTTGGTGTTGAAGACCGGCCCATAGTTTCCATAGCCTTTGACATATTTCCTCTACTACTAAAATATCCAGTTCTGAAGGAAAAAATATGAACAATATTAGTAAGTCATCAACTACAATAGAATAGTGATAAATGAAACAAGTAGCATTATAGAAAATGCAACCTTCAGATACATCACCATCATAAAAAAAAAAAATCATTAAAGGCAGAGTCTTTACTATAAAACTTATTTGAAGACAACATTATTAGTATTAGAGAGACAAGAAATGCTTCTAATTGTATTTTTGCTACAATAATAGTTAATTCAGTATTGGTAGGCAAAGCAATATTACAATTTAAAATAAAAAGATAGTTAAGGGAGTGCACAGAAGCAATAGTTGCTACTTCTTAAGTCCCCTGCTCCAGAATGGAAACACGAGACCTTTTGTTGTAACTTTTTGTGCATTATTGTTTTCTAATACTTTAGGGTATGTTTCTTGAAGTAACTTTCCAAAAACAAAAAATAATAAATCTACCAAAAACACTACAAGTCCTCTCTCTCAAATTGCTTTCTCTCAAGCAATTACAATGTTGAATGCATCAGGATGTTAGGAGTCGGGACACTCCCATGAAACGTCTTCTTATGGAAAACTCCTGGTTAATATTTAAACCTGGAGGTAGGAAACCTGTTGTGCACTAAATTAGTTGTCCCTCGTATTTAAAGGCAACAACTCTTGTGATACCCAAGCATTCTATCCACTAACTTTTCCAATCAAGAGACATAAAAAACATTATAAATATGAGTGCCACAAAGCAAATCCACATCATAGACTACTTGTCCAACACTCCCCGGTTGCAGCACCTGTAGGGACCATAATACTATGATAGAATTTAGGCCTACATTCCATACAATATTTTAGAATAGAAAAATAAGACCATACCTCCACCCTAAATTGCAAGTGAGGATGA
>ML777006.1:1637133-1649242 GCA_009831015.1 Picea engelmannii | reverse complement strand
TCTATCATGTCATTTTATTTATCAATGTATGTTCATAAAGCTCCATTTTTGTGTATATTCCCTCATTTAAGAAGGATATTCTAGAGTTCTTGTAGAAAAGTCATTATAAATGACAAAATATGTCTTAGAATTAAAAAAAAAAATTGAATTTATTTCAAAAGAAAGAAACAGAACACGTCCTGGTCCTTGCTGGACATTCAATTCTGAAGGCAATTCTCAAATGAACAAGGGACCTTAATATACATATCTTATATTTATATAATTACAGGATAGGCAGTTTCCCAAAAATACAAGTTACTTCTTTTACAAGTAATGTCCTCTTGTAGAACGTTTTAGTAATTAATGCCATCCACATAGCACACCCATGACATTCTCAAAGAAATTCAGAGGATCTGTGTTTGGCAACAAAGAATCTAAATATACAGTCAAACATCCTAGTTATAGTTTGTGTGCTTCCTGAATCAAATAACAGATTTTACAGAGTTAGCAAAGGAGCTGTCAGAAATATGTTGTCATGATGCAAGTAAAACCCCCCAAGCAATCAGCTTGACATCCTATCAAATTGAATAGGAAAGAATGACACGGACCCCTTAAATATGAACATATGAGTTGGCACCTATCCGTGCACATCATATGGAGAGTAGTGTTAGGGAGGCACTTCAAGTGAGGCTTCATTTGCAGACCTGTATAATAGAAGTATTAATTGTGTGATAGCAACAGAGGAGGCACTTTACCATCCCATCTTCACTCTTACAACTCAGATAAGAAGGCTCACTTTTGGAAGATTTTATTCCATATCGTTTTCTCTTTATGTTCAATAGTTAGTTGACCGAGTTTGCAACTTGTTTCATCATAGGTTGACTTTGGTGGTGTTTTCCAGTATGAACCTTGATGCCAGATATGTTTAGTCCTTTCTCTGTGGTGTCAGTCATCAAAACAACAGTCAAGAAGGTGGTTTTGTAATCTGAAAGATAGTTCTTCAACTCCCTGATACCTTTGATGCACCATGCATATCCAGATTTGATCTATAGAAGGGTATGTACAGCAAAGTCCAGGACTAATAAAAATAAAAGGAACACCTTGCTAATTTTTCTTCAACACCCTAATACCTTTGATGTACCACGCATGTCCAGATCTGATCTGTAGAAGGGTATGTACAGCAAAGTCCAGGACTAATAAAAAAATGAAATTAAATGAATCTGACAAACATAAGCACCATTCCTGTCTGAATCTTTGCAAGATGCTATGAATTGATTGATAAAAATAATCATTCACATTTTCATAGAAACTTCTAGTGTAAACATGTAAAGACAGAGGTGCCAAGGGAGGCACTACCACTACTGTGTGAAATGATGCTTCTAGGAGATTTCTAGATGATGCCTGAGTTTCACCTTCTCCAACTTTTTCCATTCACTTTGCTTGATGTTTATACCCATCCTTGTTTTCAATAGTCTGTGCTATAAATGAATTAGTTATGCTCGTATTAGACATAGATGACAAGAAATTCTCTTTAGAAATTGATTTCTCAAGAACAACAAGCTCAAATTCCAAAGCATTGTTGAAAACACCAGCCTCCTTAAAACCTTGAACTATGACCTAGAACACACACACATTCCATATTATTCCATAGTAATACTAGACTGTATTCATTTGCCAATAAAACACATTTAAACAAACAATTGTTCAATAGACCCCCTTCTTGTCAGCTTTGAATTCAAGCCCTTTTTAGTTCACACTAGACATTTACTAAGTAAAAGAAAGCCTGCTCGTTCAAGAATCTATTTGTGATTGAATCTCTCCATTGGAGAATATATCTGTATCAATATACCCTTTCTCATGAGCTTCAAATTCAAGTCCTTGTCAATCCACACTATGTGATCATGGTACCTATAGAGGAGACAACACTTCATTAATGTGTGTTTACAAATTCGGATTTAGTGTAGACAAATACAAACACAAACACAAACTATCAAAATTCCTCAAACTAAGAAATCTTCAATAGCATAGAAACCGAACATACCCAAATTTCCAGATGCATGAAATGTTTTGTATCACTTGAGGGTTTCAGAAATGCTAAGCCAAAATGCATAATTTCTTTTTGAGAAATATGCCACTGTAGTATTAGCTTGTAATGATGACCATCACATCATAGATCAAAACCACAAGCTAGAGAGGACTCACAAGGCAGGACACTGAAACATAGCCATGTGAACTACAAAATGCTGAGGAAAGGGCGGCAGGCATTGCCATGTGCCCTGCAAGCCTTGAATAAGATCGGATTTTTTACCCCATGGATTTTGTGGTGCAACTTTGAGTAAACATGAGCCCACTCTTTGAAGGCTTTTACAACACTAAGAATATGTTATTTTGGATGAAGATAGAGAACCCAGCGTAGAGGCAGCTTTCTTCTTGCTTTTGTGGACATTCATTCTTAGATGGTTTTAGTGCTTTGTGGAGGTTGTTATTGGCAGCATGACAAACTTATCTTCAGCAGTGATCAAGGAGTCTATTCATGGCCAATCTGGGCAGTTTTTTTCTTGCTTTGAGGAGGATTCATTCATTTAGCCTGGGAGCCTAGCCTTGGATTATTTTAGACTGTTTTTAGGATTATGTTGTGCTTGTGTGATATGGATATGCATGGCCTCCATATTTAGATTAGGGTTTTCAGATATAGGTCAATCCTCAAGAATAAAAAGAGGAGAAGGTCAAAGGAGCATACCATCGATGTCTTGAGTTTTAAATTTTCTTTATTTCCTTGTTCCCATTCTTCCACTTGAGTGTTAGAGTCTTCAACTTGCTAGCAAGTTCTTGAGTTCATCGTATTTCTCATTGAGGTCATCTTCAAGTCGTGTGAGAAGATAGCAGTTCCAAGGCTTGGTCTTTGGATCCTTTTGGATTCCTGAGAATGTGATGCCAATATGAGTTTATCAGACTTATATACTTTCTAATCATCTGATTAATATAGAAAGGATCAACCTCTTTGGCAGAGGCATATTCAAGTATCTTGGTGGTGTAAGAATTTTATCTTGTGATAGCTCTTCGCTTTAATATTCTAATTCAGTATTAGGAATGGACTCCTTCTCAAGTAACCTTTGATTGATGCCATTACCTTCTTGCTTCTCTTGGTTGCCTCAGTTCTCACAATTTCCCCTTGGGTAGTTCACAAAATGCCACAAATGTTGGTCTCCACTCTTGTCGGGTAAATTCTTATTTTTTCTGGATTGCAATCTTGATTCAATGTATCTACTGAATAATGAAAAATAAGACACAAAAATAATGTTATTACACATAACTGCAAGTATATTGTCTATTTCCATTATATCGTCATTATTTTCCATTCAAATTTCCAAACTTTTGTCTAAGGATATCACTGTAAGAGATATTGTTCCTCTCCATTGTTCATGAACTTTATCTTGCTTTAGCAAATCTACTGCATGTGCATTATAATACCTTTAGACCATCCCTGCTATATTAATGTACTTTATTGCACTCTACTTGTTGTGTGCATAAGTGAATCCAGATTGGATGCACCTAACCACTCCTTCGCAGGGCACACTATAAAATTCTATATTTTCGACTGTCCCATCGACTACTTTTGATATTGAGGTTGTTGCTATAATTTCTTTGCACTTTCTTTCATAAATCTAGAATTTCTTTTAGAAACTGGCAATAGATTTACACATATAATTCAATGAATCAACTCACTCGCTCAAAAATAGTATTACAATTTATAATTTTGATTTTTCCTTTGGAATGTGATATGAAACTTTCAAATTATTGCAGTATAATCTCTTCGAGAATGTCAAACAAAATCTCTTACTAGGTTTCTGAAACATATTTTACAATCCCACTTTTTTACTTTTTAGCATTCAAATGTTTTTCATTTAGTATACGTGGCATCACATAGACTTGTACTTGAATCACAAAACCCATCTTTGTCAAGTAATTTTTCAAGTGGTGCACTCAACAGTGGAGCAGATGGTGTCCTGTATGAATTGCAGTGACTGTTTCCACAACCCAAACTCTTCCTCGTGCTTATACCTTTTATAGGATTAGTTCCACTTGCTGAGACTAAAAAATGAGAAGCACCAATTCTTGTTTTGTATTATAGCTTATTTGTTTCCATATCTCACAACACCATTTTAGAGCCTGCTACGCTTTCAATATAAATTGATAAGGTAAAAATCAAACAGTAATGAAGGTTCAAAACTGAAAATAATATCGATCCTTAAATTTTCCATGGAGATGATCAAGAAATTCAAATAATCGGTGGAACACACTTAACAAGGCCACAAATCATTTCTAAAATCCAGTTTGAATCCCTAAATTGGTCTAAGACAATGAGATATTTATGTGAATTCAATAAAACTGACATACATTTAAAGTAACATCTAACCTCCACAGGAGCATTATCCTTCCAAGATTAAAAGAAACCAAGCAACAATGATCAAACATTGCCGAAAGACAGACATTTCCAAGAAAGCAACAGTGATAAAACAGCTCAGGAGGAATACCTCAAGGTTGTTGAATACCTTGGAGGCAAGGTTGTGTAAGAGAAACACAGTTGCAGACAGAATTCTGCTGTGAATTCTGTAGAGCTTTGCCAAGTGGGCATTGAGCATACCCACGGGTTGCGTTGGAGAAGAACTCTGCTGTGAGTTCTTAAGAAGTAACAGAATCACTGAGGATTCTTGGAAGCTCTGCCAGGTGGGCATTGAGCCAGTGCAAGGAGTGCACAGAGGAAGGAACTCTGTTGTGAGTTCAAAAGAAACAGAATCATTGAGGGTTCTGTAGAGATCTGCTAGGTGAGCATCGAGCAGGCGCAAAGGGTGCACAAAAGGGATAGAATTGTTGAACATTCTGTGGAGAAGATACTCCGCCAAGAGGGCGTCGAGGAAGTGTGCAGATAGGCACAGAAGAGAGAAGAGAACTCTTTGAGTTCTGGAACTTAGAGGAAGAATCCACTTAGGGATCTTCGTTGGGTTACTGAATACCCATAAGGCTCAGCAAGAGGTTGCTTGAGCAGAAGGATAGTAGGAGGCATACATATTCTCCATCTGTGGGAGAAGAAAGATAAAATCCCTCAAGGGGTCTGAGTGTTTGCAGAAGTTCAAGAGGAACCGCGTTTTCACGTGCATTGGCAAAGCTCAGAGTCGAGGAGTTCGCAAGAGGAAAGAGCACAAAGGTCGAGCCTTTGAGAATTGAAAATTCATCCAAGAATAGGAAGAAAGTGCGCAAGCTCAGGAAGGAGCAACAACAACCGTCAGATCGACAGGTAAAGAGAACTGGACCATTGGTTTATACATCTAGAAGGAGCTCAGGAGAAGCCCGCAGAAGGAGGAGATCGTCAGCCATCGGATCTCACTCAGAAATCCCGTAAGCCGTTGGATCGGGAGGAGTTGCGCATATTTTAGCCTCTGGAGGAGCACAACAGAGGAAGGATGGATCTGAGCCGTCAGATCTGGAGCAGGTACCCATCAACCATCAGATTGGATAGGAGCTGCACGAGGTTTAGCAGTCGGGATATTAGCCATCGGGAAATCGGGATTCTCGAGGGCAAGAGAATTGAGACATCGCAAGTCTCGAAACACCGGGAAGATCAGAGCCGTCCATTTGGGGGAGATACATGGCGGAGATTCGGAGAAAGTCGGGATATTGGCCATCGGGAAATCGGAGTTCCCAGGGTCGAAGGAAACGGGACATTGAAAGTCTCGAAATCCCGGAGGAATCAGGACCATCCATCTGGAAGGACGCGTGGCAGCAATCGGTGTCATCGGGAAAGTCCTGACAAGGAGTCATTGATCGGCGATTGAGCCATCGAGATATCGGAGATCCCGGTGACAAGTTATTGTGCACTATGGAATCGCGAAACGTGATACCCCAATGAGTGGGAGTCAGTTGTCAACAAACCAGGAAAGGAGGACAGTGTCATCGTGAGGGGCCAGCTGTCAATACAACGGAGAGTCGGGATTTGGATGATCGGGAATCCCATGAGAAAATGTTCTTTGACATTTGAAACCCCGTAGCCCTGACGAGAGACAGGACTGTGGACACGGGGATACTGGTCATATTGTCCAGGAGATAGCTAAGATGGATAACGCGTGAAGGGCGCGTCGGGATTCGAGGAATCGCGAGTCCTGTGGACAAACGTATTTTGACATCGCAAACCCCGAAACCCCGATGTAGAGGTTTGACTACGGTCACAGGGTAGTGGTCACGTGGACCAGGGGCTGAGCCAGGAAGGCTAGCTAAAGTTAAAGTGCGTCGGGAATCGGAGGATCGCGGATCCAGGGGACAATTGCATTTTGACATCAAAAACCCCAAAACCCCGACATAAGTATATGGATGCGGTCATATAGGAGGAGGTCATGTGGACCAGGAACTTATCCTGGAGGGCTAACGGGAAAAGGAGCCCATCGGGAAATTGAAATCCAAAACCCCGACAGGAGAAGATAAGGCTGCAGTCTTATGGAGAATGGTTGTATGGACCAAAGGGCATAGCTCAGAGGGGCTAAGGCAAAAAAGGAGCTCATCGGTGATCGGGGAATTGAGAGGACAGTGACTCTCAACATCAAGAAGGACAAAACCCCGAACCCCGAAACTGAGTCGGGGACAACCACGGTTAGGTGCAAAAGGCCGTGAAGGGAATTAAAGGACCTGTGGATCGGGTTTTATCAGGGATTCCATTGGAGGAATCTAAAGAGCCGCTTCGGCTCAGTAAAAAGGGATTTTGAACGATCCTGAAGACCAGGAGGTCAGGCGAAGAGAGACCCTGCGGGGTATGTAGGAGTGTAGCGTCGTGCCATCAAGTGGTATAAGAGCAGGAAATTCATCTGTATATTGCAGGTGAAAGAAGATAGAGTTGTTGAGGACTCTGTAAGGATTGTTTGTAGGTAGGAAGCAATCGGGAAGATAGTCAGGGAGACTGTAGGATGAAGCTGGAACACTCAGGGATACAGAGTGACAGCAGGTTTGCTAGGAAGGCAGATAGGAACAACAGCATGGTTACTGAAGGCCATAGGTCTGCCGAACAGAAGAAGCCAGAGCTGATGAGCCCAGCTGAAAGATTAAAGGAACTTGTCGATATCAGGGCAAAGATGGAGGAGCTGGAACTGCGGATGCGGCAGAATAAAAATCCGAGATGGGTGTATGAGTGGCCCATGAAGAAGGCAAAAGCGAGATGGCTAGTCAAGGAGCTGATGGTCAAGAGACAGCGTAGTCTATTGAGAGGGTGGTTGAGGTACGCTGAAAACCTCAAAACCACAGAAGAAATGGTTGAGGCATGTAAACCAGAGACTGGGAGAGGTCTCGATGATGAAGAATTTGAATGGGGATCAGTTGAGGATCTCAAGAGCTGCTAGGAGGGTAGAGAGGAAATTCCATATTGCCAGGAGGGAAATGGGTTGAGATCACCGCGGGATCTCACAGACTGTCAGGAGGACAGTCAAGGAATTTCAATTTTCCAGGAGGGAAATGGTATGAGGTCACTGCGGGATCTTGAAGACTGCCAGGAGGGCAGCAGAAGCATCTCAGATTTCCAGGTGGGCAGAGATGAGAATGCGGGACTAGCTGAAAGTCTCATGGATTCGGAGGCGAGTTCAATTTAGCAAGGAGTGCTGATGAAGATGGGATCAGTTGATCTCATAGTCTGCCAGGAGGGCAGCAGGAACATCCCATATTTCCAGGTGGGCAGGGAAGAGCAGATGAGACTATCTGTGGGTCTCATAAATTCAGAGATGGGTTTAGATCAGCATGTGCAGTTTACAGAGGTGAAAGATCATGATGATATTATGATGATTGGGGGAATTGGAATATTCCTACCACTTGCCCAGGAGGAGGCAAAAATTTGTGTTGCGGGTGCAACAACAATAGAATAATAGTCATAATTGATGATGACTGTTAGAAAAGAAGAAGAGTTGGAGCAGACTTTGGGAGCTGCCCAAACAAAAGAAAGAAAAGAGCATGAGCATTCGAAGGAGTGTCTCAACGCTTTCAGCCAGGAAGCTGAGGGAGCTATAGCATTGGAGATGACAACAAAAGAAGCAGGTGAAGAGGATGAGCATTCTGAGGAATGGCTCAATATTTATAGCCAGGAAGCTGAAAAGACTGCAACAGGGGAGGTTGCAGAAACAGAGGAAGAAGGGGCAGACAACATTTTCTTTGCTGATTTGTGGAAGCAGATGGAAGCCCTGGAAGAAAGGGTGAGAGTGCAGGGAAGGCACATCCAACAGGTGAGGTTGGAAGATGAAGAAGGAGGCATGGGAGATCATGATGATCTGCCCATGTGCCAGAAATTTTTGCAGCTGAGGAAACTGCATGAACAGAACCAGCCACTGGAGCAGCTGGACGAAGTAATCAGTGAGATCATGGAGCTGATGTTGAAGTCAGCAGAGACTGCCAACAGGGAGAGGCTGAGCAGAAGAGCAGCAACAACAGTAGCGCAGAAGCAGCGACAACAACAGGAAGATGGAGCAGATGGAAAGCTTCAAAGACTTATTTGGGATCCAGGAGGATTTCCAATAGCTTAGAGGGGAAGTGCATGAGCAGGAGCTCATGATTTTGCAGCTGAGGATTTTGATGCAGGAGCATCTCTCCACGTCAGCCAGCCAGCCAGCTAGCCACATCCGCGAAAGCAAAATCGCACATTTAAGGGAGGCACAACCTCATTTAAATTTGATTTGAATGTAATTAAATGCTTAGGCTGGTGAGCCATGAAAGCTGTGCCTTTGCGCATGTTGTAGATAAGATCGACTTTAATGATAGATCGGCTGAGATCTAGATCCAGATGCTGGACTAGACAACCATTTATTGTAATTGAATAGGGTAGGTAGACCTGGAGGGAAGCGCTCGATGAGCCCCTCAGTTAAAAGAGAGATTTTGAGATCTCATTTAGGTTAGAGAAAAGTTAGATAGGAGAGAAGAGAAGAGCCAGAGAGAGCTCAGGAACACCTTGTAAATACAGGCATTTTCCATTGTTAATATAACAGAGCAGATTTTCTTGCATTTCTGTGTTGAATGGATGTTTGTGTGTGTTCTTTATGTATGCTGTAGATGTATACTATAGTTGTGCATTTGCAGGAGTGTGTTTGATCTCCAGGGTGAAGTTCTTTGAGGTTTCATGCCAGGAGAGCGGGACAGAGTACTGCGGTCTCTAAATACCGGTGCACTGGGGATGCACTTCTGAACATTGCAGGTTCAGACAAAGGCATGTTGCGGCACAGGAACTGTAGTCAACAGCTCAGGAGGAAGACCTCAAGGTTGTTGAATACCTTGGAGGCAAGGCTGTGTAAGAGAAACACAGTTGCAGACAGAATTTTGTTGTGAATTCTGTAGAGCTCTGCCAAGTGGGCATTGAGCATACGCATGGGTTGCATTGGAGAATAACTCTGCTGTGAGTTATTAAGAAGTAACAGAATCACTGAGGATTTTGGGAAGCTCTGCCAGGTGGGCATTGAGCCAGTGCAAGGAGTGCACAGAGGAAGGAACTCTGTTGTGAGTTCAAAAGAAACAGAATCATTGAGGGTTCTGTAGAGCTCTGCCAGGTGAGCATTGAGCAGGTGCAAAGGGTGCACAGAAGGGACAGAACTGCTGAACGTTCTGTGGAGAAGATACTCCACCAGGAGGGCGTCGAGGAAGTGTGCAGATAGGCACATAAGAGAGAAGAGAACTCTTTGAGTTCTGGAACTTAGAGGAAGAATCCACTTAGCGATCTTTGCTGGGTTACTGAATACCCAGAAGGCTCAGCAAGAGGTTGCTTGAGTAGGAGGATAGCAGGAGGCATCCATATTCTCCATCTGTGGGAGAAGAAAGATAAAATCCCTCAAGGGGTCTGAGTGTTTGTAGAACCTCAGGAGGAACCGCGTTTTCACATGCATTGGTGAAGCTCAGAGTCAAGGAGTTCGCAAGAGGAAAGAGCACAAAGGTCGAGCCTTTTAGAACTGAAAATTCTTCCAAGCATAGGAAGAAAGTGCGCAAGCTCAAGAAGGAGCAACAACAGCCGTCAGATCGACAGGTAAAGAGATTTGGACTGTTGGTTTATACGTCCAGGAGGAGCTCAGGAGAAGCCCACAGAAGGAGGAGATCGTCAGCCATCGGATCTCACTCAAAAATCCCGTAAGCGGTTGGATCGGGAGGAGTTGCGCAGAGTTTAGCCTTTGGAGTAGCACATCATAGGAAGGATGGATCTGAGCCGTCAGATCTGGAGCAGGTACCCGTCAGCCATCAGATTGGATAGGAGGTGCACGAGGTTTAGCAGTCGGGATATTAGCCATCGGGAAATCGGGATTCTCGAGGGCAAGAGAATTGAGGCATCGCAAGTCTCGAAACACCGGGTAGATCAGAGCCATCCATTTGGGGGAGATACGTGGCGGAGATCCGGAGAAAGTCGGGATATTGGCCATCAGGAAATCGAAGTTCCCAGGTTCGAAGGAAATGGGACATCAAAAGTCTTGAAATCCTGGAGGAATCGGGACCGTCCATCTGAAAGGACGCGTGGCAGCGATCGGTGTCATCGGGAAAGTCCCGAAAAGGAGTCATTGATCGGGGATTGAGCCATCGGGATATCGTAGATCCCGATGACAAGTTATTGTGCACTGTGGAATCACGAAACGCGATACCCCGATGAGTGGGAGCCAGTTGTCAACAAACCAGGAAAGGAGGACAGTGCCATCGTGAGGGGCCAGCTATCAGTACAGCGGAGAGTTGGGATTTGGATGATCGGGAATCCCATGAGAAAATGTTCTTTGACATTTGAAACCTCGTAGCCCCTACGGGAGACAGGACTGTGGACACAGGGATAATGGTCATATTGGCCAGGAGCTAGCTAAGGGAGCTAACGCGTGAAGGGCGCGTCGAGATTCGAGGAATCGCAAGTCCTATGGATGAACGTATTTTAACATCACAAACCCCGAAACCCCGATGTAGAGGTTTGACTATGGTCACGGGGTAGTGGTCATGTGGACCAGGGTCTGAGCCAGGAGGGCTAGCTGAAGTTAAAGCACTTCGGGAATCAGAGGATCGCGGATCCAGGGGACAATTGCATTTTGACATCGAAAACCCCGAAACCCCAACAAAAGTATATGGCTGCGGTCATATAGGAGGAGGTCATGTGGACCTGAAACTTAGCCTGGAGGGCTAATGGGAAAAGGAGCCCATTGGGAAATTGAAATCCAAAACCCCGACAGGAGAAGATAAGGTTGCGGTCTTGTGGAGAATGGTCGTATGGACCAAAGGGCATAGCTCAGAGGGGCTAAGGTGAAAAAGGAGCTCATCGGTGTTCGGGGAATCGAGAGGACACTGACTCTCGACATCAAGAAGGACAAAACCCCGAACCCCGAAACTGAGTCGGGGACAACCACGGTTAGGTGCAAAAGGCCGTGAAGGGAATTAAAGGACCTGTGGATCGGGTTTTATCAGGGATTCCATTGGAGGAATCTAAAGAGCCGCTTCGGCTCAGTAAAAAGGGATTTTGAACGATCCTGAAGACCGGGAGGTCAAGCGAAGAGAGACCCTGCGGGGTATGTAGGAGAGTAGTTTCGCCATCACATGGGTACAAATACCGAGATGGCTACAACATTTCCAACATTGAAATAAAGAGTTTTGTGATAAGAAACCTGCTTGAACCCGTGCCTTTCTAACCACATCTCAAATCTATAAGAAGTTGGTACGTTGTTTAAGTGTGTTAGTTTCATGGTATTCATGGATTAGTTCAATGAGGATATTCATTATGGAGATTTTTCTCTTTTCATTTTCTCTTTTAAATATTCAAAATATTCAAAATAATTTGTTTCAACCAAATTAATACTTATAAAAAATGTATAACATTTCAACTTTTTTTTATTAATAATATAATTGTCATTCAAATTATTATCTTTAATTTTAATAAACATAAAAGATTAAATATTGTTATAAATATATAAAATTAAATATCATTATGTCAAGTCTCACAATATCAATACAAATTGTTTTAAATGTGTGGTAGATAATACTCATATAAAAAACAAAAGCATATATTTTCACAACAATTTTAATTTATTTTTTAAATATTTAATTATAGTTTTCTATTACTACCAAAATGCATTTACTTGAAGCAAGGAGTACATATAAATAT
>ML777006.1:1606986-1622963 GCA_009831015.1 Picea engelmannii | reverse complement strand
ACACTAATAAAACTCAGACTAGTCGATTACAGTGCACTAAAAAACTTATCACTAACAAGTAAACTTACTAACACACATCACACCTAAAACAGAAATTGCATTCTGTATATATAGAATCTGATCAGCTTCGAATGCAAGGAAAATGTGGAATAAAAGAGAAGAAACGTGTCCGTTTAGAATCAGCAAGTGGCAGGAACGGTTATTTGATGAAGAAAAGCCTCCAGCTGTTCACAAACATGCCGAGAAACTAGGCATTAATTCCTTCAGTATTGATACAGAAATTTTGTAATGAATTGATGCGAATTGTAATAATTAAGTGTCAATACAAAAATTCTGTAATGAATTGTTCTGAATTGTAATTAAGGCTAGATGTGAATTGCAAATTCCAACAGATGCGAATTTCTGAACAATTTGATATAATGTGCACTGCAAACCAGCCTTAAAATTAACATGGATATGTTCCATGTATTAGTAGATAGATAGAGCATTGAATGCAACGGATTTGGGATTTGAATGTTCTGTACTTCACTGTTGTTGTCATATATGCATGCAGATGGAGAAGGTTACTTCACATAACCCTATAGATAAAGAAATCGCCTATGAGAAGAAGGAAGACAAAAAATCTGAAGCTGAGATGAGAGAAAATGTTGCCAAGGCTGAACACAAAGCTGAAACAGAAGAGGCCAAGGTACAAACAATATTGATAGTGGTACTGATTTTACAAGCTCGATCCTGCTCAAACAGGCCGCATTGGTAGATATTACGTGTGACCATCTAAACGGAAGTAGAGAATAGAATGAATGGATAGAGCATTATGCATGAAGCCAACTTGTCTGTTAATGGCGTGTAGTTATGGACACAGACTGTGTAATATTACAATAAAATGTGAATTAAGTAGGTATTGTCTCTCTGTAGGTATTGTATGTCTGGTTTCTGCCATCAGGGTATTCGGTTCGTTTTACATCTGGTTTCGACCATTATGGTATTCGATTCGTTTTATGCACTATAGTGTTGTAACCTCTTTCCTTTGTTGTTTAGTGATGCCCTGTAATGTCTTCCATATAGTGTAGCGTCATAATTTGTTGTTTGTTGTTTTATATAAAACCTACCTGTGTGGAATTATATCTTTGTTAATTACACAGGTTTGAAAATTTTCATATTATTTTGATGCGTGTTCTTTCAAAATATAACTTGCACGTTACAGTATACATTAAAGAAAAATGGTACAAACCAGTCCACATAATTGGATCAGAGTTTAACGCTCGCTCTGTGCATGCATATTTAGGGCTCGCTCTGTTGTGCATATTTAGTGCTAAATAGGTCACAAGTATTCAAACAAATTATAATGGCATTGCCATTAGAAAAAAACTAATAGAAAGTGCCCCAAAAAATCGATATTTTTCTAATATACATTTTAGGTTATTTAAATGATCTAAAATGAATATATTAATGTATTTGAATGATCTCAAATGAATATATTTAAAAGATAAAAAATGATTTAATTCAAATATTTTAATTATTTTCAAGATATTATATTTTCATTATAATAATATAATATATTTAATATTTTTTAAATTTGTTTTTATAATGATTTTAAAATTAGGTATATATTTATTTCTATATATAAATATTTGATAGATTAATTTTGGTTTTAATGGATGCAAATAATTATCATTAGATATAATACTTATATTATTTAGTGACAAATATCTTTTTCCCATCATGTTATAAACTTAATATCCATTATTATTATTATTTGTTATAAATATATATATATTTTTTAAATTGAAATATATTGTTATCTATTATCATATGGTGTTTTTAATAAACCCTATTATTTTATTCAATTAGGATAATTATTTTAAAATTTTCATTTTAGGTTTTTGTCCTATCAAGCAATTATATATTTATTTTAAAATTTATTAAATAATCAAAATAATTTAAAAAATAAATAATATATGATAAATTTATAATTCTAAGATAAATTTATAATGTTTAAGTGATTTTTATTTCCCCCACTTCTATTATATTATATAGATTTATTTTTTTCAAATTTGAAATTGGTTCATTAGATTAATATATATTAATAATGAATATTAATAGTTCAATTAATATATTAATAGTTTAATTGGTTCAATTAATATATTAATAGTGAAATTGTTTCAATTAAAATTAATAGTGTAATGTATTAATATATTTTTAATAATATTATGTAAAGTTTTAAATCATTGTCTAAAAAGTAAAACATGATTCCATACATATAAAAAAAAATAATAAGTAAAAGATAATTTAACTATTAATACATATTAATAGTGTAATGTATTAATAGTTAAATTAATATATTAATAGTTCAATTGGTTCAATTAATATATTAATAGTGAAATTGGTTCAATTAATAGTGTAATGTATTAATATATTTTTAAATTTATTAAGTAGCGAAAATAATTTAAAAAATAAATATATTAAGATAGATTTATAATTTCAAGTTTACACGGGTTATCTGCCAACGTTTGAGGAGTACTACGAGAACGAGTGTAATGTATTAATATATTTTTAAATTTATTAAGTAGCGAAAATAATTTAAAAAATAAATATATTAAGATAGATTTATAATTTCAAGTTTACACGGGTTATCTGCCAACGTTTGAGGAGTACTACGAGAACGAGAAAGTTAGTTGTGCTCATCGATTAGCGGCATTGCAACCCATGCTCACAATGGACATCCCCTTTCCTCCTCACATCCTCAAGGAAGTTGACTTTCCATCAAAGCTCAATGACTTGGCATCTGCCATCCTTCGATTATGGGGTGATACGCGGTGCTACAAGGTACTCCCCGTCAAAAGCAATTGCAAGAAATTTTTATTCCATGTTGCCATTTGTATTCCATGTATTAAATGGGATGATGATATTGGCATGGTGAATGTAGGCCGACAGGGCCCGTGGAGAAGAAGCTTCATGCATATCGTGTTATATGAAAGACAATCCTGGATCAACGGAGGAAGATGTTCTCAATCATATCAACGCCATGATCAGTGACGTAATTAAAGAATTAAATTGGGAGCTTCTCAAACCAGACGACAATGTTCCCATGTGTTGCAAGAAACCTACTTTTGACATCAACAGACTTTTCCATCATGGGTACAAATACCGAGATGGCTACAGCATTTCCAACATTGAAATAAAGAGTTTTGTAATAAGAAACCTCCTTCAACCCGTGCCTTTCTAGTCACACCTCAAATCTACAAGAAGTTGGTACTTTGTTTAAGTATGTTAGTTTCATGGTGTTCTTGGATTAGTTTAATGAGAAAAATAATTTGTTTCAATCAAATTAATATTTATAGAAAATGTGTAACATTTCAACTCATTACGTTGAAAGGTGTATATCTATTGATAATGGGCACATTTAATAGGTTTTTAGTTCTTAATACGTTTTCTATGGACCATATTAAATATGCCTAGAATATTCTTAGTCGTCACAATAAATGAATGGCTCTTATTTCATCCATTAACCTTCCGAGCTGTTATAAAGACATCCATTTATATGTTTACTTTTTACATTTACCTAATCATGTTTAAAAATTACTGTATTCATTAACTTATGCCACGTCTACGTTTTTACTGTGTTAATTAGGATTTTTTTAACTAAGCCAAAAATTTAACAGCTCCGCCTTTTTTTAATTTTAATAAACAATTTCTCTTTTAAATATTTTAAATATTTATAATATAAGAAAATAATTTATTTCAACCAAATTAATATTTCAACTTATTTTTATTAATAATATAAATAATATAATTTTCATTCAATTTTTTTTTTTTTAATTATAAAATTAAATATAGAAGATTAAATATTATTATAAAGATATAAGATTAAATATCATTATGTCAAGTCTCACATTATAGATACAAATTGTTCTAAATGTGTGATAGATAATACTCATATAAAAAACAAAAGCATATATTTTCACAACAATTTTAATTTATTTTTAAAATATTTAATTATAGTTTTCTATTACTGCAAAAAAATGCATTTACTTTCAATCAATAAATTGAAGCAAAGAGTATATATTATTTTTTTTTCATTATTTTGTGTTAGTTTACCAACCACAAACACTCTATTATTTACACTCATCACTTTACTTTATTATTTACCTTTTAAAATCTCTTAAATCATTTTTACTATTTTGACCTTATGGGGCTTCTAGATGACATATGAGGGTCCTGCAACTTTGTAAGGTCATACTTGTCAAACCATGAGGAGTTACGTGACGTTCCAAATAACACCAAAAATAGAATGACATGTACTATCCATATAGAATATTATTACCTGCAAATATATCAAAACTCATACCATTATCCATCAAACAAACTTGGGTCCATTACCCAAACCTGGGTTCTCCAACTTCTTATGGTCATAACTCTCTAACCATGAGGAGTTATGTGGCATTCCACATACCACCGGAAATGGCATGACAAACACTATCCATATAGGATAGTTTCACTGACAAATTCATTGACCTTCATCTCGTTATTTCACAAATAATCATTGTTCTCTAACCATACTTCTAAGATAACTCAATCCACAAAGCATCTTCCCGTGAAGCCTTTCACCATAAGGGGACCACTTTGGAGTTTATCCTTTGTGCTATTGGGCTTTCTTCAAGGGTTGACATCAATGACAACCAACCTTAATCAATAATATCCCCCTTTGGCATTGATGGAAAAACTCTGATGCAAAACTGAAATTATGTCATGCAATACTAAAGTCATATCACTCATGCTCCCCCTGGAAACATGCCTCTGTCATCTGCATCTCTGTGACCATTTCTCCCCCTGGAACCATGCCTTTGTCCTCTGCATCTGATGAATCTCTCCCCCTTTGTCATCAATGGAAAAGGTATCTTTCCATCCAGAGCTGCTCCCCTTGACTTAATTGTCCTCTTTACGGTGATTCCTCGTGTACATATAAGACATATAAGATAAGAATTCAAAAGAATTCATTTTGGAGTAGAAATAACTCTATGTCTCTGGTGAAGATACTCAAAGGTTTCCCGTGGAAGTGGTTTTGTAAATATGTCTGCCACTTTTTCTTTTGTGCCCACATACTCAACTCTTATGTTCTTTTCTGCAACCTGCTCCCATAGAAAGTGATACTTGATTGGAATGTGCTTCGTCTTGGAGTGCATCACTGAGTTCTTTGAGATACTGATGGCACTTGTATTATCACAATAGATTGGAATGGGCTCATCATACTAAACCTGTATATTTGTCAGAGTTTATTTCATCCAAAAAACATGTTTACAACATGATGTTGTTGCAATATACTCTGCCTCGGCTGTAGATAAAGATATTAATGATTGTTTCTTGCTTAGCCATGATACTAAACACTCACCCAAGTAGAACGTTGCTCCATTGGTGCTTCATCGATCATCAATACAACTTGCCCAATCTGCATCTGTGTAGGCAATAAGTGATAGATCCTTTCCTTTTGGATACCATAATCCAAACTCTTATGTTCCTTTGAGATATCTAAAAATCCTCTTCACTGCTCATACATGTGATTCCTTTGGTATTGCTTTAAATTGTGCCACCTGTCCAACTTCCTGCATTACATCTGGTCTGGATGCTGTCACAAATAGTAGGTTGCCAATCATTGACTTGTATTTTCTTTGATATGTAGACTTTAAATCATCATCTTTTCTTAACTTGCAACTGGTTTGCATGGGAGTGATAACTGGTTTGCAATCTTTCATTCCGAACCTCTTTATCATTTCTCTGATATACTTGGTTTGAGAAATAAAAATTCCTTGGTTTCTTTGACGTATATGAAGTCCCAGAAAGAAGGATAGTTCCCCAAGTAATGACATTTCAAATTCATTCTGCATATCCTTTGCAAATTTCTGGCTTAACCTTTCATCATCACTACCAAAAATAATATCATCAACATAAACTTCGATTAATAAAATATTACCTTGATGTAGAGGTTGTTGTCTTCACTTTCTTTTTTGAACGCTGCCTACTGTAGATACTTATCCATTCTAGAGTACCATGCTCTAGGAACCTGTTTTAGACCATACAAGGCCTTCTTTAATTTACACACATAATTTGTGTTTTATGAAAATTGATATCCTTCTGGTTGTTCAATTTAGACTTCTTCTTCAAGTTCCCCATTCAAAAAAGCGGATTTTACGTTCATATGATACACTTTAATATTGGAGCATGCATAAGCTAAAAGCAAATAGATTGCTTCCATTCTAGAAACTAGGGCAAATGTCTCTTCAAAGTCGATTTCTTCAATCTGTGCATATCCTTTACATACCAGTCTATCTTTGTTCCTTGTAACCTGTCCATCTTTAGTCAATTTATTCTTGAAAACCCATTTTGTGATGATCACATTCTTATTCTTTGGTCCTGGAACCAATTCCCAAGTGTCATTTTTCTCTATTTGATCCAATTCTTCATCCATGGCCTTATTCCAAAATGGCTTCATTATTCTTCTTTGCATTCTTTAGAGACCAATGTTATTTGACAATTTTCATTTTGTGGAATTTATTTCATTTTCCATGTTGTAGTTGGTATACAGACATTTGGCATACGATTATCTTCCTTCATCTCTCTGCAATCTCGTGCTTTGTGACCAAGATTATTGCACTTGTAACATACAATATTTTGATCCATTAATGGGTCAAATGGATTATAATTTTTGTTGACAGGTCTACGGACATTTCCATATCTACTATTTTCACCATTCATGTAGCTTGCATAATTATGCCTTTCATTGATTCTACAATTGATTGCCTTGTGTCAAAAATTTCCACAAGTATAACAATGTCCAAGAAAGAAATTTTGATACTTGGGAGTAAGTGATATTCTTTTTGGTGTGGTCCATCTGTGTTCACAATCTATTCTTCTATAGTTTCCTTCATAATGATTTCTTTCATACATGATGGGAGAGGATCTTCTTGATGTCTCATTCCTTCTAAATTCTAGTCTTCTTTCTTGTTGTTCAACTTGTTCTCGAGTGTTGGTTTCATCATTTTCATCTTCCTTCTCTTATTTTGTTGTCTTCAAACTGTCATTATATTCTAGTCCTGTCTTTTCATTTGGAGATCTTTGACTGCTAAGGATTTCATCTAATTTTTCGGTGCTTTTTTCGAACTTCTTCAACTTTTCTATTGTCAATAGTAGCTCCCCTTTTGTGTGATCCAATTCTTCTTTCAATTTCTCATAATCTTCTAATTGTTCCTTCAGGCTATCAATGGTCTTTTCAAGCTTGTAATTATCTTCTTCACAACTACTCAGTTCACCTCTTAGTATTATTTTTGTGTTTCTAAGCTTTCTATTTTTAGTTTCAACATACTTCAATGTTTCAAGATTCTCATCTTCTTGTTCACTCTCTGCATTGTCTTTGTATCCCCAAAAGGAATCAAGGTTGGTCTCTTCATATGAATCTTCTTTAGAAATAATTTATTCTTCTTTAGAATTCTTTTGATAATCATCCTAGGTTTCTTGGGTTATGAAGATGAATTCTCCTCCATCATTATCTTTTTCATCACTCTCATCTGAGGAGATATCATCATCCTTGGAGTAGAAGCTCTTTTTATTGTTGAGACTTCTCTTTTTATAGTAGCAGTTTTCAACAATATGTCCTATTCTACCACAGTTAAAGGATTTGAGAGGAGACTTACCTTTGTATCTTCCACTTCCCTTCTGGAACCTTCTTACAAATTTTTCTCATTTCACATAATTAAAGTGTTATCATATATTGTTTACTTTTATTATTATCCATTATATTTGGTTTTCTTCAATCATTTTCATATCAATATTATAAATATATTGAAAAGGCACAATGGCCCAGGGGTATCTAACGATATCATATTGACATTTATAAATGAGAAAGCATAGCTTGATGATTGGGTGTAAAATATGTGTGGGTAAGTTAGTTTGTATGGCACGAAAATCTTTGAAAGCCATAACTTAGTTGAGGCTGGGTCCCATAAATTGAATCAAATCCATAATTTGAAATCCTAAACCTTGTGTTAAATGTACAATTCATTTTTAAATCATATAACATAAGCCTAGGGTCCCATGACTCAAATTAATAACTTACAGTCTTAAATGTGTGTTAAATGCACAATGCATTTTAAGTCATATAACATCACTCTTTACATGCTAGTGCAATCAAATAAAAATCTGATGATTAACGCCTAGAGAAAACCGATTGTCACCGGTCATAGAGGCTGACATTAAATAACTTTCCACCGCCCAAAAGATGGTAAATCAACAAAACATTAAGCGTTGCCCGATGATGTTAAAACATTAGCTATGATTTATTTTATCAATTTGTTTTATTAATTTTTTCATGGTCCAAAATGATAAGATGAAAGATGAAGGCCAATTAATCAAATTTGGTGCGACAATTATTATTCAATGGTATTGTTTAAAATTGAAATTTTTTTATTGGAATATGGTGATATAAATTTGGTTGAAATTTAAAAAAAATTGTTATTTAAATTGTATGTTTAAATATATAAATAAATTTAGTTTTTTTTAAATTTTAGATACATTTAAATTAGGCGTAGGCTAAGGTCCAAACAAAATGGACCTTTGCTGGCAACCCTTTTTCGACGTCCGGACTCTCGTCGCTGATCACCTCCGCCTTTCGGTCGGCTACCCGTCCATACACGCCATCCATACCATCCGCCCATCCCGATCATCACTTCAGCACCTACCCATCCATACATCCCCAAATCATCCATACGCATCCTGCCTCGCACCTGAACCATGCCATACATACATCCCCGCCATTACTTCACCACCTACCCGTCCATACATCCCCAAATCATCCATACGCGTCCCGCCTCACACTTGAACCAGTTGTGCCCATCTCATTCCTCTGTTTATGTTCGAGTATTACGCCAGGACACTCAAGCATTTCAGACACATCGTTTTAAAAAACTGGTAAGTGCGTCAAACCGTAATCACCATTGCTATCAGACCTTGAATTTGTGACCACTCTCTTACTTGCTTTTGCACTCCGTTCATTCATTATTGGAAGCATTCACTCTCTGTAGCTCCCTTCCCTTACCATTTGATTCATCGAATTCATGAGTAGAGTGATCATGTATTTATTTACAATGTATATAATGTTTACTTCAGAGTTGAGGGCTTTATAAAGTCAACAAGACATCGACTCTAGTTGGAGATTCAACAACCTGCTATTCCGTATTGGAAAGAATTGTAATTATTTAAAATTGGATAATTTTTAGAAGCCTGGCTAGAAATATACAATGAAATCCAACATTGCAAGTTGTTATATCTCTATTCATCAATATGAATATTACCAACTGTCTATATTGCAGGATGTTATTAGTCCGTGCTTTTTATACTAGGAGTATACAAATAGGCGTAGGCTAAGGTCATTCAGTCCGTAAACATAAAGATCGAGATGTCGACTACTACTGCTACTCATTCCATGAGGAACATCCCCAAAAGAGGGTAGGTGAAGGCACACATTGCCTCTTCCCTTGCCCACTCTGTCGGAGCATTGTTAAGGTCAATGAAATCCTTCAACAACTTTGTCGTTTCCTCTTCCTCTTCTCTAGCTACTGCAGATCATTTGTGGGCACAATGAATGAGCTTGTAGATCAGATGGGCTTATCTCTACAATGTTAATGCATATTTGAGTTTCTTTCATTGCCAATTTAGTGATGCAAAAACTAAGTGATTATGGATCAAAGTGTGGGATCCTCAGATTTGTTGTCCAAATCATTTGCTCACTTGTCTGACTCTGTTCCTCACATTTGGAGCCCTGCAACACCAATGGAGTTTTCTCTTTGCACTGTAGTGAGTCACTACATATGAAGAGGGGAAATATTTTCTCGTACAACAGCTTTTCCCAGTTGGGGTTGAAAAGCTCTGAAATACACATTTTGTTGATCAGAGATTTTGAGTTGAAATAGATGTTACTTGATTCTCCTTGGCTTATCTTTTTGAGGGGTTTGCACATTTGCCAATGATCAAATATAATATCTCAATGTTAATGTTCTTTACCAACCCTCCTCCTTGTCTTTCTTTTAGCCTATTCTTCCCTGCTTACTTCTTGTTGCAAATGTAAACAAGCAATACAATTTTTTTATGTGATACCAAATCCAAGTTTTATAAGGTTAATTTATACGAGTGATGTTGTATGTATTGGTAGAATCTGAGAAGGTACCAATGTGAGAAGGATGTTAGTTTTTTCATAAAAAGTTTGTTGATCAGAGTTTTGAATTGAAATAGATGCCATTTGATATTAATCTCTTTAAAAGTTTGCAGACTCACCATTCATCACCAACATCCATGTAGGGCTGCAGACGTGTCTTATGATCATTGCTCCTTATATCTTGCAATTGGTCAATTGATTTGCTCAGCATAAGATTCAATCACACCATTATTACATTCTATAGGGAATTGTGATCTTGAGTAAATTGTAATTTCTAGCACTTTGTATCTTCCGAGAATTGGATCATTTTATTTGGAGAAAATCACATTAAAACTTGTAGCATATATTTAAGTGATTTTCACTCTCATTTAGGATAACTTCATCTCTAATTTTAAGTCTAGAATATACATCATTGATCATAAACTTAATTAACTAACCTATACCCTTCCTCACTCACTAAAATTATTAGGCTTAGTTAGCATTAGGGAAGTCCCCTTCCCCTAGGCTAGGATCATTATTAGTCTAAAGAAAGAAAGGTAAAGCCACTGAGGTGACAATGGTGGCTTGCCTAAGTTTCCATTGGGTTCTCATCACTTGTGCTTAGGGACTTTTGCACCAAGTGAGAATTTGAGTGTTAACACCACCCATCGAAACTAACTTGACATTGCCACTGGGATGCTCTCAGATATATCTACCCATTGAACACCATAAATGAAAGTTATGTCACCATCATCTGTGGCCCCCAACTTCCCTATGACAAAGTAGTTTTTTTTTATCAAATTAGGGTTTTCAAAGTTCCCCTCTGCTTTGACCTCATGGCCCATCTCTTTCTCTTTTTCCTTCTTGTCAATAGGATCCACATCCCAATAGATCATGGATACTTCATCGTCATTCTATGGATCTTCATGCTGGACCATAGGAGACACATCCTCATCTACAAAACCCTCCTAACAATCAAAGAGGGCTTTGGGTTTGCGCAATCCATGGGATAAACTCAGCATCCACAGTAGGCGAGAAATACTTAAGATCAACAATGTTTGTCTCATTTTCAAATGAGAGGATTTGTTTGATCTCATCCATCTCTATACTAGAAGAGTTAGACACTTATATTATCAACCAACTTTATATGCTCAGTCCCATATGAGCTAGAAAATGGATGTTTTCCAGTTTGTTCTATTACTATTTAGTACTTTAACACAACCAAAATCTCTTTTAGTTTTTCCAATGAACGTGAATGTAGGCATATCTTGGACAACTTTGCTTTCTTTGGCTTAAGAATTCATGGAGTTGAAACACAACTAAGAAGGATAGGCTTACACTCTGTACAAGAATTTTCTCTTGATTCATGCCAGAAACACTCCCACCCAAGTAATTTTCAATAGTTGTATCAGATGCTTTGTCAATGCTCCTTTCTACAGTTATAGCATTTGATCTCTTTGAATTTTCTTTCCAATTGCAACAAACTGGTTGTTGTTTGTCGGTTCTTGTTCCATGTCTTTCCTCCAACATTTGTAAGAATGGATGTGGTTTTTGGGTGTTTTCTTTCGTGGTCATTCTTGAATCTTGAGGTGTTATAGAATCAATGTTACATTTACTGTTATAGGAACTTTATTGATGGGTTCAGAATATCACTTACGGGCAATAAAAATATGGGGAATTATCACAAAACTTAAAAGAATATAAAGGTAGTCGGTTGTTTTTCAAATTTTTAAACATTTAAAGAAACAACAACATCAAACAAACACAATGCTACATAAATATGAAAATAAAATTGATATATAAGATAGGCATAGGCTAAAGTCCAAATGAAATGGATCTTTGTCGACAACCCTTTTACGGCGTCTGGACTCCCGTCACCGATCACCTTCGCCCTCTGGTTGGCTACCCATCCATACACCATCCATACATAATCCACAAATCATCCATACATCCCCACTATCAATTCACCACCTACACATCCCGCCTTGCACTTGAACCGATTGTGTCGTCTCAATCCTCATTACCGTAAGGCCTGGTGGCTTTGCTTTTCACATATCTGTGTTATGTCCAATTGAAGGAAGGCTTCTTTACTGCTTCTATCCCTTGCTGTATGGGATATTGACAACATATCACCACTGGCTCTATCCTATCTATCCAACAAATAGATCTATGTAGGAATTAGTTCGTTTGATGCTTTAGATTCTTTACTCTGCTTCTTAACCATTTTGAGGACTCAGGGATACTCAGGGAGAACTCTGAACCGAACTCCATAAGATTATACTCAATAGAGCAAGGTATTAAACTTTGAACTGAGCGCCATAATATTATTATATTCGTGATTTGGTTTTTCTGGCTATTGGACTCTGTCTTGGACTGTATATTGACTAAAATTTATATTACATACAGACCTACCTAAATCTAAAATAATTGAATCAAATGTTACAACAAGAATTCTTCTCCTATAAGCCTTCTTTCAAATATCATATTGAATGCCTCAATGCATACCTGGTGTAAAGTAGGTGGCCAATCCAAAGTCACCAAGCTTGATGGGCGACGAAGGAGACTTTTTTGCAAGAATAATATTTTCTGGATTCAAATCCCTGTGTAACCCCATTATCATGACAATATTTCACCACTTCCATGAGATGCTTGAACAATCTTGCAGCATCGGGCTCGGAATATCTCCCCTTTTTCTGCAACTGGTCAAAAAGCTCCCCACCTGCACATAGGTCCATAACCAAATGCACATACTCCTCCTCCTCAAAGACTGCCTTCAGGGCCACTGCATTAGGGTTCCCAGACATGTTGGTCATGATCTCAATCTCCAATTTCACACTCCGAACATCCTCATATTTTACCAGTCTGTCCTTTGCAATGGATTTGCACGCCAGAACCTCCCCAGTCACTTTGTATGTACAATACTTGATCTTACCAAATTGTCCCAACCCCAATTCATCCCCCAGCTCATACATGTTCGTCTACTTCTCACACTGTGTCAGTGACATGGGTTATTTGAGGCTGAAAGGATCTCTATGATATTGAAAAGAGTTCTATGATAGACTGATGTTGAAAAGAGCTTTGTGATAAACATAAGTTTAGTGGATTAATTGTGATATTTGCACTATCTAATGCACCTTCTCACATTATGTCTAATGCATTTGCATCTACTCTCCACAACTGCTTTACCAGAGAAGAATCCCCAACCAAGAGGATTGTTTGGTACAATTCCAATGCCCAGTTCCCTGAAGACAAACAAGAAAATTCAGCTAGATATTTGCATGAGATGTTTATTCCTATAGGCTTGTTTAATTAGCAACTAATGCTAAGACTTCAAATAATAAATTATCATGCCAAGACTTTGCAAACTTTATAGTGAATCCTAAACTCTACACCATCCCCACCATCATCATGAATAGTGAATCCTTAAACATGAAACCTAAACCTAGGATCCTAAATTAATAATTAGTAAACTGAAACCCCTAGACCAATAAAAGATGATAATTATCTTTGATAATAAATCATGACCCTCTAACCCTCAACCTTAAGCCTTATAAACATTTATCTTTTATTTCAGATATGAACACCATGAAAATTACATTAGAGGGACAAAAGCTCAGTTACATCATTAGGCCAAAGATTCGAGTATGCCAGCCGCCCTTCCCTCTATAGGAAAGGAGTAAAAATACCAACATTGGTTCCAATGCTGAGACAATTTGTATATTTTCTTAATACCCTTATCCTCACTAGCATCTACAATGCTAAATCTGATTTGAAAATTTTGGTTTCCCCAAATACATTTCAAAAACTTAAGACTAAAAAACATTATAGACATAGAGAGAGACCTTATAATCCAATGGGACAGGTATATGTTGTAAGATGACCACTACTGACTAGAGTAGGTAGAAAATGCATTGACAGAGAATCCCAATGAAATGTAGCTTCAATATTGAAAATTTCAAAACTTTATGCTAGAACACACAATAGAGAGAAAACCTTGTAACCCAATCAAAGAATTATACATTGTAAGATTGATAATTACTCCCAACTAGAGTCGGTAAAAATGCTTACATTTTCAAAAGTTCAAAGCTAAAACATGTGATAGAGAGAAGACCTTATAACCCAATCAGACATGTATACGTTGTAAGATGACCACTACTAACTAGAGTAAGTAGAAAATATATGTCCATAAAGATACATGATGTTGTTAACAAAGAATTCAACAAGAAGAGGGGGAAGCCATGAGATAAACATAAGTGTAAAAACATTGTTCACGCTCCCATCAAAATCACTTCGATTGTAAGCTAAAAGAAAATAATGATGATGATGCAATTATTTCATGGTACACTAAGTCCATCTCTCAAGACATCTAAGGAAGAATGAAGGAAACTCAATATTGAATGTTGTCCAGAAGAAGAGTTGGGAGGGAATCCAAAATGTCCACTGAGTTGTTGTATGAAAGGGGTCAAGCATTGTTTAATCTTGAATGGTCTCTTTGTCCATTGGTAATGGATATAGTCTAGAAATATTGTTGAGGTCATTGGGGAGGGGGGACGCTCCTTTTGGTTGACATAGATATAGAGTCAAAAATAATTCTTCTATCAATTTGTCTCTTGGCCCCTAGCTAATGGGAGCACCATAAAGAATGAAGTAATCCTCTTGGTGGAATCTAGTCTAGGAGGAGGTTCAAGAGCATGGGAACGGAGCTTGAATCCCTTCTACATGTATAAGGCTAGGCATCTCTAGAGGTGCTTGGAGAAAGTGGAGAGGGTTTGAGCTCCTCAAAATAAACAATAGAATTTCCCACAAGTATTTTAATAGATGGGGTAGTAGAATATCAATTGCTTCGCTGTCTTGACCTCTCGAAGATGGGACAGTTGGAAAATCTTTTTCATTTGGGCAGTGTGGTGATTTGTCTCAACCCAGAGTCAATATGATCCCACCTAGAACTAGCCAAGGTGAATGCGAAGAAAGTGCACCCACTATTGAGATGTGTATGGGGGTCGGAGAATGAGTCTATCTCTTTCCTCCATGCAATACTCAACATAGAAGGCCATCTTTGGATCTAATGTTCCCTTGGGGTTTGTTTAATTGACCTATTCAAACTGCTTGTAAATGTTGTCTCAGATGATCCTATTCAACTCTTGCCTCCTAGGTAAGAGGTGGCCAGGTGCATATAGGGAGTATCTAAACAAAGGAATATGGTCCATTGAAATACCCACTAACTCCAAAAAATGATTGTAAAATCATTTGTCATTTTAAAATAATTTTTTTTGTAAAGTTCTATCATTTAATTAGTTTGATTTTTTTACAAGTTTGTCCTCTTTGTCTGTAAATGGTTGGTCACATGTTTTTCAAACAATTTTAAAGGTTCTAGAGCATTTTTAAGTGTGGAATGGGGCATTTTAAATCTTGAGAAAGTTAACTTTGTTTCTCTAAAAATGTACTCAACAATTTAATTTGTCAATTCCTCAAAAAAAACAACACTTTGTGTGGCAAGAGGGCATTTGAAGGGCATGTAAGATGGTCACACAAGGTTCTTTATATTTAAATTTTAAATAAAGAAGAATATTTATGGGTGTATGTTATCTTAGAGAACACCAACATAAAGGGAGTCTTAATTGTCCCATTTCTTACAGAAATAAAAGTTTTTGGGTAACCAAATCCTCTCGAAGTGGGGAGGTATTTTCCAACATGGATCATTCTATATTTTTTTCATCATTTTGGGTACTTTTTGGTGTATAAAATAGAGTTAAGGACATGTAAAGTCTATTTTAGGGTTGATCCTAATTCGGTGTCT
>ML777006.1:1586376-1599954 GCA_009831015.1 Picea engelmannii | reverse complement strand
TTTATGCACATTTTTCTTTTCACTAGATTTAGAACTTGAACTTGAAGAAGAAGGAGAAGAAGGAGGTGTTGATGGAGGTGAAGGAGGAATTTGAGGCTGGTCCTCTTCCTCTTCACTTTTTCCTTTTGAAGAATTACCCAAAAATGGACGCTTCCGTTCCAAGTAATCTTCGTACAAAACTTGTACCATCTCCGACATGGCAAAGAATGTTTTCCGGAAATCTTTCTCATCTTGAGAAATCCCTTCTTCCGATGCCATCTTCTCTTTGAAAGAAGATCTTTTTCTCAATCCAATTAATGGATTCTCTGCAACAAGCTCGCCTTCACCACGCTGTAGCTTTTCCCTGGTTAACATGCAAAACTCAAATCCAAATGTCAACTAGCTCTGATACCACTTGATCCGTCAGGATTTTTCGAATGACTATGGTTGAGTTTTTTAACTTAGCATGCATTAATTGACCATTGGGAAACTTAACAAAAAAGAGAGAAAAGAGAACGAATTATAGAGCCATTAACATATTTTCAGATCTGAAAAACAATGAAAAACAACAAACCATAATGCACAGAGGTTGATAAAGGAGTTCGGCAACTTTGCCTACATCTCCGGGCCTTTTCTCTTGTGGGGGAGGCTTCTTTATTTCTGTTTGAAAGCTTAACAATACATCTTTACAATGTCGAATGGTCTCAAGACTGATCTGGTCTTGTTCGCCCAGTTCTCTAGAACCATACACAAAAAACGGCACCTGAAACGGAAGTCCCGAGCTCTTAGAAATCGTCCAACAACATCTCTTCCTCAACGGTCTCCTTGCCTCAAACTGGCTTTGACTTGGCTTGCCTCAGCATCTCTGCTCTGAAATTTCTCTCCAAAGCTGTCCCCTTGGCCTCAAAATGGCCTTGGTTAAATAGTGGGGGAGTTGGTTATCAATCTCCAACTTCCTCCACGAATTTAGGCTCTAAAAAAGCCCAATAACCCTTAAAAATGGATTAATTACATTAAAAAATTCAAAAAGTGGTTAAAAACCCACTTTTATAACTATATAATAGTTAGATTTTGGGCTAAGCCCCCTCCAACCGGGCGCGTGCACCTTTTGGGTGGTTATATGGGCCATGTGGCCACGCGCTAGCCCAAAGGGCTAAGCGCGGGCCACCCCCCCTAGCTCCTGGTCGCATTGTGTGAAGGCATGTGTCCGTGGCTTAAACCTTAACCGTTCAAACTGTTATAACCGCGCCATAACTAAACAATAACCGCACACATGTTTTAAACCATAACCGTGTATAATGGTTAAAATAATCCGCGCCAACACTTTACATTCACGCCCGGTTCTGTGGTGGTCACCGTATACCAATAAACCTCGGGTCAAAACATTACATTCGCGCCCGTTCAAAAACTCTCGCGCACGCACAATGGGTCGGACCAATACAATGAAACCGGGGTCGGGGTTAAGCCCAGGCCCAACCCCCCGCACAATACACAACAACATCAACTTAATAGCATCATTGCCCGCATGCATAACAAGTCCCGTAGCAGTGGTCCAATGGTCGGAGGCTTTACACGAAGGCGCAGTGCAGTGGGAGGTCCGGGGTTCGAATCCCCTGAGCTCCAAAAAATTTTGACACAGCCCTCATTGGCTAAACCCGGGGTGCCACGTTGCAGCCGCTGATTGGGCCACGTGGCACCTTACCATTCACCCAAATGATGCCACGTGTCGATCAATGATTCGTCCACGTCACCTGCCACATCATCCACCACGTAAGTCTGCCACATCATCTGCCATACGATGCTGATGTCATCCCGTGCCACATGTCACCCTTCTAGTGGTGACATGTGTCACCTCGAGATTGGTCTAATCGTACGCCCAAAACGCCAAATCTGCCTGACACGTGTCACTGTTTGAGGCTGCCACGTGTCCTGTACGGACCTGCCACGTGTCATCGTATGGACCTGCCACATGTTGTCCCCTGGTGCTGCCATGTCACCTGTATGGACCTGCCATGTGTCATCATATGGACTGACACATGTCATGTACGGACAGTACGGACAGGTACAGTCAGCATCCAAAATTTTGCCTGTTTGGCTTGGCAAACAGAATGCGATATCTTCTTCATACAGACTCTGTTTGACATAAAAATTATACCACCGGGATCAGGAAGACGAGCTAGACGCAATGGTGTTGGTTTCGTCGGATTCCGAGCACTTTCATTTTTGAGCATTTTTCATGCCCTGACAGGCTTCTGAATCCGATTTCGGATCATTGGGATACCTAGATGTGATTCGAAATAGTCCTCCCACTACTTTAACGAACACCCGAGAGATGGTGGAGTTGATTAAAAGGATGTTGGATGAGGCCAATAATTGACACATATTGGATTTTAATTTCACACTTGGGCTGAGTGCTTTTGAATCATCTCTCAAACGAAAGAAGAGTTTCCTCAGCCCTACAAATAAAAGGAGAAGAAGAAAAAGAAACATAGTTTTAGAAATTGATTTAAATGTCCATCCCTCAGAATATGAACCATTCCAGTTTGAATCTGCCAACAAACGGGGACGTCCTTGCTCAAACAATGCATCTCCTATTGTCCCCGGTAAGTTGGATTGAGTGAGAAGATTTACTTGTTTAGGATTTTTTGTGTACCCATCCTAATTTTTGACTTGTAGTGTTATGATGATTATAGATGTGTAATATTCCGCAGTTGTGGCTTCAACCCGAGAATGTAGACAGATACAATGCCATTCTAGTTCTCCTACTATGCCAGGTGTATTTGATGTAACCAAAGTTTGGATACTATAATGTAATTTATTTGATGCTACGATGGAATTTGACCAAAATTACATCATTACATTACATATGCAGGAACTTCTCATGTTGATCTTCCTCCTCTGCAACATGTTGGGCCAATTGGAAACTCTCAAGTTGTTAATGTGAAATGTTTGACATATAGGATGTGTTCATATCTTTGTAATATTGGTTGTCATAAATTTGTTCTCAATTTTATTTTTAATACTATATCGGATGTTGTTAACCTAATGTAATGATGTTGCCTATATATATTCTAGGTAATTGTAGAAGGCAAATACTTTTTGGTGTTGAATTTTGAAGAAAAGGCTTTGCAATTGTTTTATTTTGAGGTAAGGTTGCATAGTTTGAAGAAACCTATTCCCTTACTGTTTAAATTACATTAGCACCATAAAGTGCTAGTCTTACACCTGTATTCCTTTCTGATATTGATGCCTTGAAAACATGCTTGCAAAGGTCATAACATTATTTAAACATTAGAAGATCAACATTGTTTAATCATCATGTGAGGCCTTCCCAAAAGTTCTTTAATAGTTTGTTGAGGGATATCTGATTTGAAAAACTTGGTATTTTGAGTCCTTGCTCATTCGGTTAAGGAATTAAATCATTGATGTAAGTTTTCTAGTTCTAAAATCCACCCATGTTGGAATTTCTTCACTACCACCCTAAGCAATTCATTTTTGAGCCTATCCTCGGGTGAATGACCTCTGCCAGATAAAAGTACCCCCCTTGATCCAAAATTGAGCATAATTCTTTAGGGAGTATGTGCTCTCTAGCACTGCTTGCTCGGGGGCCACGACCAATCCCGAGCAAGGTTCCAGACCTAACTCTCCAGGCTAAGCCATTCCCAACCACTTCAAAAGCATTTAGTACAACCTTCCACATAACAGAGATCCTCGTCGCTCGTAGTCCTGGGTGCCTAAGCCACTCCAACAAAGAGAGTGGAGCCACATATTTCTGGATGACTACTTTGGTCCATAAACGTTTTGTGGAAATAAGTCTCCACACTGATTTTGCTGCTAATTCTTTAGAAAATAGGAAAATGTTCTTTAATCCCCAACCCCCAAGAGCTTTTGGTTTTGTAATTCTCTCCCAGCGGACCCATGGCATCACCCGATTCTCCTTCTTTCCCCTCCATAGATAAGAGAAAGACATTTTTCTACCTTTTTCTAGAATACCCTTTGGAATCCAAGAGAGGGACATCCAAAAACTAGGATTGCCTCCAGTACTGAATTGATCAGTACTAATCTCCCAACACTTACAAAATGTACTTTCCTTTTCATGATGAAATATAAATAGTGAGTTTTACCTTAGGAAAAAAATCAAGAGGTGAGTGAAATATTGAAATATTCTTCTATAGCTTGCATCTCTTACTTTGAGTTTTTCAAGCTGGAAATTGTAGTGTATATCAATAGAATTTTTTGCAACGAGTTGTTTTTTCATACGATAATGTTGAATTGTTTCAAAGATTGAAGTTTATAAATCAAATTAGTGTAACTTCTAGCACTTTATTTGTGCAAAGTGGGCACCATTTGTTTTCAAGAATCCAATGCCCAATGCAAGACATAAATCGTCATACCTATTATTGATTAAAAAGTGATGTGTATTGAGAAAATGAATTATGAAATTTGTAGATTTATTGAAAAATGAATAATTTTTGTAGATATGAGTTTTATGAAAAATGAAAAATGAATAAATGCCCTTGAATTATATGTTCCAAATTTCTCTACCACGTATCCTAATCATCCACTTTCCAGTCAAGTATGTCACTCCAGATAATACACCTCCCCACAACTTTGCATTTCTTTCCACAAAGTGATCCAATCCAATTACCACAAAGGCATGGATTTCCTAAAAAGTTGATGCAATAATCAATCCTGTCAGATAAAATGCACAAACCCGCTAAAATCCATAAATAATACTGAATTTACCTCCCTCCAAAAAAAGAAATATGTACAGGTAAATTAATGGACTTTTATTGTTTATTATTTCCCCCCTCTCTTTTAAATAATAATACTAGTTGATCTTGCTATTAGGTGATAGCAAGTGAAAGGGCAGTTTAGTGTCATGTTACTTAGCTACAACTTAGTCCAAATCATTTTTTGTCAGTTATTCTTGATTTTTCATTGTAATCAGCTTGTACAAGGGTTGATAATATACTCAGCCTCACTTGCAATTTAGAGTGGAGGTATGGTCTTATTTTTCTATTCTAAAAAATTGTATGGAATGTAGGCCTAAATTATATCATAGTATTATGGTCCCTACAGGTGCTACAACTGGGGAGTGTTGGACAAGTAGTCTATGATGTGGATTTTCTTTGTGGCACTCATATTTATAATATTTTTTATGTCTCTTGATTGGAAAAGGTAGTGGATAGAATGCTTGGGTATCACAAGAGTTGTTGCCTTTAAATACAAGGGACAAATAATTTAGTGCACAACAGGTTTCCTACCTCCAAGTTTAAATCTTAACCAGGAGTTTTCCATAAGAAGACACTTCATGGGAGTCTCCCGACTCCTAACATCCTGATGCATTCAGCATTGTAATTGCTTGAGAGAAAGCAATTTGAGAGAGAGGACTTGTAGTGTTTTTGGTAGATTTATTATTTTTAGGTTTTTGAAAGTTACTTCAAGAAACATACCCTAAAGTATTAGTAAACAGTAATGCACAAAAAGTTACAACAAAAGGTCCCATGTTTCCATTCTGGAGCAGGGGGCTTAAGAAGTAGCAACTATTGCTTCTATGCACTCCCTTAACTATATTTTTATTTTAAATTGTAAGATTGCTTTGTCTACCAATATTGAGTTAACTATTACTGTAACAAAAAGACAATTAGAAGCATTTTTTGTCTCTCTAATACTGATAATGTTGTCTTCAAATAAGTTTTATAGTAAAGACTCTGCCTTTAATGGAAATTTTTGTTATGATGGTGATGTATCTGAAGATCTATAATGCTACTTGTTTCATTTATCATTATTCTTTTGTAGCCGATGACTTACTAATATTGTTCATATTTTTTCCTTCATAACTGGATCTTTTAATAGTAGAGGAACTATGTTAGAGGATATGGAAACTATGGGACAGTCTTCAACACCAAGGAGATCACATAATGCTACAGTAGGTGCACTTGTATAGATGCTAAAATCAGCACCAACTTTGTGCCCAGATTTTCAAAACCCATCAGAGTTTTCCCAAAACTCTGCTATGATCTCAAGGAATGACTCTTGCAGATTGACTTGTCCAAATCAAACTGTTGAAAACTTCAATTCTAGTAGGGCTTCTTCAGGTCCTCCTGTGTGTAAGAAAGTTGTCGATGCATTACAAGAGCTTAGAAACTAAATAGAAATAAAAGGTTGCTTGTTGAGACAAAGTGGAATTCCAGAACGAGCCAGTCGTGCTAAGAATGTGCCTTCCAAACGTGAAAAGTCTAAAGGTTTCTAGTAGGGATCTTCAAGCCCTTGTTTATGAAAGTTGTTGATGCATTACAAGAGCTTAGAAACTACATAAAAATGAAATACTCTTTATTGTGATAAAGTGGAATTCTATAAGGATTGAGTTGTGCTAAGATCGTGAAAAATCCAAAGGTTAATGGTTTGTTATTCTAACATGCCAAGGTTTTATTTTGGTTTAGGTAAAGGGATATAGTGACAATGACCTGGCTTGCCATTGTACAAAATGTATGGTTATCTGAGATTGATGATGGCCTGTTTAAACTGATTAAATGAGGTCGCTATTCCACTGATTTGTAAATATATCAATATCATTCTTGAAACATGACCAGATTTACATATCAATATCATTCTACTATTCCCTTTTAGATTTACATTAACAATATTGTATTTTGTATATTCTTTTGTTTGCACAAACATTCAATGCATCTGATGCATAAATTGGCAGATAGATAACAAGTAATTAAGAGCAACGCATGAACTAATGTTCTCTGGGATCGGACCTTCAAGTTGATTTCTGGCAAGGTTTATGTCCCAACAAAATACAAATTGCCATCTAAATATTAATGAATTTTGTGATTAAAAGCTAATATCCTTCACCATAAACCATAGCAGAGTCTCAAGCATGGATGAAAATGTTACATGACTAGCACCACCCACAGTGAAAACCTTTATGTCTCATCTTCCTATCAAACTGCACACTGAACAATTATTGCAGACAAATTCATACATATCAATGATGTAAAATCTAGTGATTTGAATGAACAACAGAAAAAACCGTGTTCTATCCCTGGATTTGAACATTCCAGAAATCAAAACACTAGGTAAAGACGTGATTGCGAAACACATACAAATACTAGAACTTCTCTATCACAACGTAGACAATATCATCAAAGAAAATACATCCTTAGAGGAGTGTGTAACCCAACTAAAGGTTGATATGCTATAACCCATCATTCTTCAACTGCACTTGCGGCACTTAGGTCAACAATTAGGTCGAAGACCTGCAAGAAACAATAAAAAATAAGGATTGGTGACAAAAAAAAAAAATAGAAATAAATGTGGCTAGGGCAAGCACAAATATTTAGAATGGCCAAGCAATTTGTAATAAAATGCTTCCATACCTTTCTAGTTATGTGGGTGTACATAGCAAGAACATCCTGCACTATTGTCTTGAAATGTGTTGTTGCATCATAGCTCTGAAGCTATCACACTTATTATCAATTGAAGTTCTATGCCCAGAACATTAGCAAATCCAATATATGTAAATGCATTCATCGTCAGAAAGATAGTAGAGCCTCTTACAATGGATATGAAGCAATTGTCAAGAGAAGGATCATTAACAAGAAAAAAGCTATGATATGTATCAAAGAACATCTCATCAACAGGTCCAAACAAAGCTATTCCTGGTTGCAATTCTACTTCTGGTTGATCCATATCTGCCTCAGCCAAAACAAAAGAAATGTACTTCCCTTTGGGAGAAACATTATGTGAATAAGAACAACAAAATGTTATGAGATCACGGTTAACTCTGATATTGTCAAAAGTAAGAATAAGGAAGCAATCCAATAGAGATCACAGGGATTAATATAACACTCACGCATAAATACTTGGTTTGTTCTAAAAACCACTCTACAGACAAAAGCTTACAATTTTAAAAGATGTTCCAAATCCCCAACAGATCCTGGAATAGGTCCAGAAATATCATTTTTGGAGAGGTCCCTAAAAATTCACATCATATCACAGATCGATCAAAATCTATATTCTACCTTTAGAGTTGTATATTTTGACATAGACACCCATTAAATGTTGCAGTGACAAATGCATAATGCTCATCACCTTGCAATTGCATCTTCTAGATCACTCTTTGTAACAAGGCGGGGGCCTTCCCACAGTTGGAATTGCATCTCATTGTATACACCCATTGAACACTGCAGTGACGAGTACATAATGCTCACCATGCAATTGCATCCTCCAGCAGACTCTTTCTAAGAAGGCAGGGGACTTGCTCACAGTGTCACTTGGGTCACTTCCATTGTATGAACTGCAATTGGGAAAGCAATACACACACCTCACAACACTGTATTCAATGGTGTATATCTCAATGTATACACCCATCGAATGTAGAAATCTGATAGGAATCATGCTCACCCTGCAATTGCATTTTCCAGTGGAATCTTTCTAACAACGTTTGGATATATGTTCACAGTTGGACTTGCATCTCAACATATAACACGTATTGAACGTTGTAGTGTCGACTGCATATTGCTCTCTTGCAATTGCATCTTCCAGTGAACTCTTTCTAAGATAGTAACAAGGCAGGGGTCGTGCTCACAGTTGGATTTGCACCCGATGCAAGTAGGCAATCTCTTCCCCTTGCTAGGTTTGTAAATATGCATGGAATTCTATTTGAACTCTCAACTATTTTTTAACAAAAAATTGGAAGTTCCAAATGTAAACCTCCAAACCATGGTGAGAATTTGGATACCCTCACAAATCTCTTCCCCGTACAAGGGAAAACCTATTACTTTAAAAATAAAAAGTCATATAACTTGTGCATTACCTTTTCTTTTCATATGCTTCCTACATCTACATTTAATACAACTTAATTAATCTAAAATAAAATATATAATTCTACCACAAGATTAAATTGCAGTGTTTGAGAATATGAAGAAGACAAACGATTTATAACTTCACTCTTTGTTTAGAGGTTAAAAATAGAAGGAATATAACATTGCACAATGTAAAATAGCTTTGGTTTCACTGAAAACTTAGAGGCTCTAATGCCTAGGCTTTGTAGACCTTGCTGCTATTGGGCAAAAGTAGCGGATCTGAAGGCATAATTAATCAAAAAGTTAAAAAAACTTGAAAAAGAACAAACTTTACCACAAATATCTCCGGAGCAAAAGAACCCAGTGTACACTAACGTAGGTAAAAAAATTAAAAATACCACACATAAATCTAAAATCTCTTCCCAGAATCACTTTATAGGTTGTAACATCAAGGGAAAACGCAGAATTATAACTCGCACATTTAGTCAATTATTCCAACAGCTAAGATTGTGCACTTAACCCAGAAAATATTCCTTGTCAATTATTAGTTTGATCATTAGTGTGTTGTAACGCCTTGAAGACCCGTCTATTATAATAACAACTGTTAAAAAAAACGAGTGAAAGTATCAACAATGTAATTTTTATATTATCTAATATAAGCGAAATTTCTTTGACCGGAAAAAAAACCCAGAAAATATTCCTATTGAAAGAAATCGCATTTACCGCGGCATTTGAAACTTTATTTACCGCATTTTTAAACATTTGTGACTCGCGACAAAGATATTCCTATTGAAAGAACTAGCATTTACCGCGGTGTTTGAAAGAACTTTATTTACCACATTTTTAAACATTTGTGATTCGCGTCGAAGATATTTTTGCGCATATTCATCAATAGGGTATCGCATCCCACATTTAAATCATGCGATAACAGAAAAATCTATAGTGCGATGTGGGCGCCGTGCGATGTGTAGTTATAAAGGGCGGGGCAATTCCAAATTCCACAAGGGATTCCACCGTGGCGCTATCAAACTCTGTTACATTGTCAACCGGTCGATCAGTAATCACCATAGATATGACCCTTGCCACGATCGCAAGGGTTTTCATGTTTTGTGTGTAGAGACCGATCGGAATAGATTTCCCTCCATACATTACAGTTTGTCTGGGAATAGATTTCGTTTCCCAAGGGAATCGAAACCCTTTGCAACACCTTCGTATATTAATGCCAAAATTCTACTTTGTATTGATTGATAAAATAAATAGCAAGGCTTAGACCTTCCTACCTTTCACACAGGGTCTCCATATCTCTGAGCGGGTCTTCAACCAACTGGGTCCTACTTACGGGTCTTCAACCAACTGATTCCTTCAACCAAACTTCGGTCCATTAAAAATGCAATACATAAAATCGAATTCAACTCAAAATCACTTGGATTCCTCTACACACTACTACAGGCTTTGATTTGACCAAAATATTATGTAAAGAGACCAAACACATACAAAACTGTATTGATTTCATATTCAAGAAAATGGAATTCAAACTCTCTCAGTTTCGGTTTCATATAATATTTCTCAGTTTCAGTTTAAAAAATCCAAGCAAAGAAAATTTGTCATGACATGTTCGTGTGCACAAAACCAATTGATTCATGCTTCATAATAAACTGTAGAATGTTTGAGAGATATAATAATGCAGACAAACATATGATTATGGCACAGAGAATACATGGCATAGGCCAACAACTTAATAGTCTAAGCTGTATAATATTTGGGAGATATAATATCAAAGACAACATATGATTATGGTACAGCAAACAAATGGGCATAGGCCAATAGTTTAATAGTCTAATTCCAATTGATATATGTATCAACATAACTAGATTTTAACACACAGACCACATAAAATGAACCACTATCAGAGAGAGATAGAGATAGAGATGCAAAAACTATGAACAATGAAACAAAAATCAACATCACATAATGAAATCAAGTATATAGTAAGAAGCTTTGAGTCAAGACCAGTGTACCAAGCTGTAACTGTACTCCAGAGCATGGGCTTTCTCAAATCAAATAATAGGTTTATTCAAACTTTGAATTATTTTAATATTGTTGGCAATTAAAAATCTCTCATATAGATAAGAAAAAGCTTGTATGAGTTTCTTGTCTTCAAAAGCCTCATTTCCTTTAACTTGACCTTTACATAAAAGAGTCACCTCTATCCAGTTATATATTCATGTAGCTATACTCTGTAGGTATCTGTAGGTGATTGGACTAGTTGATTACTTAAGCACCTGCTTTATGTAGGTATCTTGCTGGAGTACTTTGTGCCTATCTAGAAGAATGGTTGCCACCTACTAGTAATCACTTTGTTTTTGCACTCATTTTTGCTATCTCAGTTCTGGTCATTGCCTGTCCTTGTGCTTTAGGGCTTGCCACTCCAACAACTATAATGGTAGCAACGGGTATTGGAGCTACTCATGTAGTGCTTATTAAAGGAGGGGATGCTTTGGAACGTGCCCAGAAAATCCAGCGTGTTGTATTTGATAAAACAGGTACCCTCACAAAGGGAAAACCCTCTGTTACTAGTGCTAAAGTTCTATCGGACATGGAACTTGGAGAATTTCTCAGAATAGTTTCTTCTGCAGAGGTCGGTATAATGATTATCAAGTGCATATATTACACATTCTAAGTATTACAGAAAATTAATAACAAAATTGCAGTTTAGAAGATAAGTTTGCTTTCACATTTAGAAAATTATGGGTTGTAGAGTTAGATCATCATTTTCTGGGTTCTTGTAATGAATTAGGCGAGCAGTGAGCATCCATTGGCAAGGGCAGTGGTGGACTATGCATATCACTTTCATTTCTTTGGTGAGCCACCTAAAGATATGGACATGCAGGGGCTTAGGACCAAGAATACCGCTTGGTTATTAACTGCCTCAAAATTTGAAGCTCTTCCCGGTAAAGGTGTAAGATGTTCAATAGATGGGACATAAATTTTTGTAAGATAATTGCAATCTTGTGCTTACCTTATTTTATAAAATTTAATAGCCTTCGATTCTCTTCAATGTTCTATGTGGATCACCAAATGCATATGAATAGGTTGGCAACATGAAACTGATGTTTGAGGATGGAGTGTTTATACCTTCAGTTGCGGAGGAGTCCTTAAAGGATATGGAGCAACATGCTAGAACGAGAGTTTTGGTGGCCTTTGATAAAAAACTAGTGGGAATGTTGGCCATTTCTAATCCACTTAAAAGGGAAGCAGTTGTTGTCATAGAAGACCTAAAGAAAATGGGTATACACCCTATCATGGTTACAGGAGATAACTGGACAACAACTCGAGCTGTTGTGCAAGAGGTGTGAAATTTTCTTGGGCTATTCTCAACAAATTTATCACATGAATGTAAATACCATTTGTTAAGAATAGTAAGAAAGTGTGGCTTTTGTGATTAAAGCATTACTTTGATCTGAAATGTTTTTTTTGAAAGAATCATTACATAATCACTAATTATAGACTGGTCCACTTAGTTGAACATGCTATCCAAAATTATCATTTTTTTGGTACATCAGCTTGTTAATTTTATTTCATCCTATAGCAAGTTTCGTTGGCTAAAAAGTTATCCACAAGCACTCGAGTTGTCTGTTGTTTCCAGGGTGGATTGCTTTCTCATTTTAGTGCTTTTAGGAGAATTTCTACTGAAACAACTTTAACATGCAACAAATTTTAACGTAATGAATCTGTGAGTTGAGAAATATGACAAATATATTGATTTACTTTTTACTGATAATTATCTTTTTTTAACATTCACAGTTGGGTATTGAAGATGTCAAGGCTGAGGTCATTCATGTTAGCAAAGCTGAAGCAATTCGTTCTCTTCAGAAGGATGGTACTATGGTTGCAATGGTTGGAGGTGGAATTAATGATTCACCTGCATTAGCAGCTGTAGATGTTGGCATGGAAATTGGAGTTGGAATAGATATTGCAATTGAAGCTACTGACTGTGTTAATGAGAAATAATTTGGAAGATGTTATTACAGCAATTGATTTGTCCAAGAAAACTTTTGCTAGGATCAGGTTGAGTTATATTTTTGCAATGGGTTATAATATATTTGCAATACCACTAGCAGCTGGACTCTTCTTCCCCTTTTTGACGATTATCCTACCTCCATGGGTGTTAGGGGCTGCAATGGCACTTTCATCTATCAGTGTTGTTTTCTCTTCTTTGCTACTTTGGAGGTACAGACAGCCTCGATTGACTGAGATTTTGGATATTAAAATTCAATAGCTTCCTTGAATGAGAATTTGAAGATTGTTACATGACTTGTACACTAATCCATATGTTTGTAACAATAAATGTCATAGGCTGATTAGTGCATACCCTAATTATGGGTTGCATTTTTGAATTTGATTTTCTTGTCAAATTATGATGCTTGAAGAGTTGAAAGTCACCATGAGTAAGGAATTGAACATACATTTCCAGGTTTTTGATGAGTTGGATATTTTTATAATTGCAGATTTGAAGGGTTGGGGGAATTTTTTCATTAACTTTCTTATTGAGTGCCTAAGCCTTGTGTAAAGTCTCAGATAAAATGCTTGAAATTGCATATAAGAAGATACTCCAAAATAAGCTAAGAAATTATCTTATGTTGGTGATCCAGGTGGATATTGGTGGCCACCCACCTTTTCCGACTGGCTCAAAATAGTTTTCTGGCAATTTTGGCAATTTACTATTTTTAGCAGGTTTAACTTCCGGGGCCATTTTGAGGGCCTAAATGAAGGTTTTTTTGAG
>ML777006.1:1561755-1581281 GCA_009831015.1 Picea engelmannii | reverse complement strand
TGGATGTCTATGACTTTTGGCATTCTCGTCTATTGTAAAAATGCCTCTAGAGCCTCATTGTAATCAGCTTCTCACGGATGCAAGTAGCAGCCACATCTCTTCTCAGAGATAAGCTACCAGTGCCTTAGCTAGTTTATTTACATTCTGTCTGTAAGCATATTTCAGTCATTTGTTATTAATGAAATGAAATATTATTTCCGCTGCATCTCTACGTTTATGTGTATTTCTGTATTTCATTGTGTTCCTACATAAATCCGGATCAATTGGGAATCAAAATAAGAGAATAATTCATAGTTTTGACTAGTGATACAAACTTGGATTCTATGAAGGATAAGGTTGTAAAAGTTTTTCCAATTATTGTGGAAATACATTAGTAGGTGTTTTATGTTGAGCTATTTATCATATTGTAGTGCCTACCATTTCTTTTAAGGCAAGTATAATTCATTTAATGGGATTGGATGCATCCCTCACATCACCAAGACTGACATTTTTGTAGGCATGGTAGGTGCAGATCTCATAACTTTAAGTGATGGGAGTTGAATTTCAGCATCAAGCCTCACAAGCTCAAATAATGTTTTTAATAGCTTTGCATGACCATTTCCCAAACTCTAGGGAGGTCTTTGGTCTCGTTCCTTCACCATTTTGACTACCCATTGTGATCACCAGTTTAGAGGACTCTGGAACTATGACCTCTGGAAATACGCCCTCTGGAACTACGCCCTCTGGAACTATGACCTCTGGAACTATGCCCTCTAGAACTACTCCCACTGGAACTATGACCTATGGAACTACGCCCTCTAGAACTATGCCCTTTGGAACTACGCCCTATGGAACTATGCCCTCTGGAACTATGACCTGTGGAACTATGACCTGTGCAACTACGCCCTCTGGAACTACACCCTCTGGAACTATGCCTCTGGAAATATGCCTTTTGGAACTATGCCCTCTAGAACTATGACCTGTGGAACTATGACCTGTGGAACTACGCCCTCTGAAAATACGCCCTCTGGAACTATGACCTCTGGAACTACGCCCTCTGGAACTATGCCTCTGGAACTATTCCCTCTGGAACTATGACCTCTGGAACTACGCCCTTTGGAACTATTCCCTCTGGAACTATGACCTATGGAACTGACCTCTGGAACTATGCCTTGTGGAACTATGCCCTCTGGAACTACGCCCTCTGGAACTATTCCCTCTGGAACTCTGACTCGTGGAACTATGATCTATGGAACTATGACCTGTGGAACTACGCCTATGGAACTATGACCTCTAGAACTATGCCCTCTTGAAATACGCCCTTTGGAACTACGACCTCTGGAAATAGACCTCTGGATCTACGCCCTCTGGAACTACGCCCTCTAGAACTATGACCTCTGGAACTATGCCCTTTGGAACTATGCCCTCTGGAACTATGCCTCTGGAACTATGACCTCTAGAACTACGCCCTCTGGAACTATGACCTGTGGAACTACGCCCTCTCGAACTACGTCCTCTGGAACTATGCCCACTAGAACTATGACCTGTGGAACTATGACCTGTGGAACTACGCCCTCTGGAACTACACCCTCTGGTACTACGCCTCTGGAACTACGACCTCTAGAACTATGCCCTCTGGAACTATGCCCTCTAGAACTATGACCTCTGGAAATAGACTTCTGGAACTATGCCCTCTAGAACTATGACCTCTAGAACTATGACCTCTAGAACTATGACCTCTAGAACTACACCCTTTGGAACTACGCCCTCTGGAACTATGCCCTATGGAACTATGCCTCTAGAACTATGAGCTCTGGAACTACACCCTCTGGAACTATGACCTCTGGAACTACGCCCTCTGGAACTACGACCTCTGGAACTACGACCTCTGGAACTACACCCTCTAGAACTACGCCCTCTGGAACTATGACCTCTGGAACTACGCCCTCTGGAACTAGCCCTCTAGTACTATGACCTTCGAAACTACGCCCTTTGGAACTATGCCGCTGGAACTACGCCCTCTGGAACTACGCCTTTGGAACTACGACCTCTAGAACTATGGCCTCTGGAACTACGCCCTCTAGAACTATGCCCTCTGGAACTAGACCTCAGGAACTAGACCTTTGGAACTATGCCCTCTGGAACTATGACCTCTGGAACTATGCCCTCTGGAACTACTCCCTCTGGACCTACGCCTATGGAACTATGACCTCTGGAACTACGCCCTCTGCAACTATTCCGCTGGAACTATGACCTCTGGAACTACGACCTATGGAACTACGCCCTTTGGATCTACACCCTCTATAACTATGACCTCTGGAACTACGGCCTCTGAAACTATGCCCTCTGGAACTACACCCTTTGGAACTACGCCCGTTGGAACTATGACTCGTGGAACTATGACCTGTGGAACTACGCCCTCTGGAACTATGCCCTCTGGAACTATGCCCTCTGGAACTACGCCTCTGGAACTACGCCCTCTAGAACTATGACCTCTGGAACTACACCCTTTGGAACTATGACCTCTGGAACTACTCCTTCTAGAACTATGCCCTCTGGAACTACGTCCTCTGGAACTACACCCATTGGAACTATGCCCAGTGGAACTATGACCTGTGGAACTACGCCCTTTGGAACTACTCCCTCTAGAACTAGGACCTCTAGAGCTATGACCTCTGGAACTACGCCCTCTAGAACTACGCCCTCTAGAACTATGACCTCTGGAACTATGCCCTCTAGAACTACGCCCTCTGGAACTACGCCCTCTGGAACTATGCCCTCTGGAACTATGACCTCTGGAACTATTCCCTCTTGAACTACGCCATCTGGAACTACGCCCTCTGGAACTACGCCTCTAGAACTATGACCTATGGAACTACGCCCTCTGGAACTACGCTTTTTGGAACTATGACCTCTAGAACTACACCCTCTGGAACTACACCCTCTGGAACTATGCCCGCTAAAACTACGCCCTCTAGAACTATGCCCTCTGGAACTACGCCCTCTGGAACTATGACCCATGGAACTACGCCCTCTGGAACTATGACCTCTGGAACTACGCCCTCTGGAACTACGCCCTTTGGAACTATGCCCTCTGGAGCTATGAATGAGTATGGAATGATAGGAAATGTTCGGTTAGCGCTTCATGGAGGGTAAGTGATAGTGTAAGACAGTAAAGGCTAGGATTCATTCACTAAAACAATGGATCCAGTGTCTAATCTTCTAGTTGTATGAAATTTCTTTGTGCAACCATTGATTCCTGGAATATGTATTTTCATATTCCTTCTGGTATTGATTGGCATGTAGGTAATTGGAGGAGTAGTTATTGTTGTGATTCTTCCATTGGTTGCACACAGTACTCAATCTGCATCATATGCATTCACACACTTTGATACATCTCCTATTTCAACTGGAATACACAACAAGGCATATGCTATAATTCTTCCTTTCCTTGTTAGTCAGTATTCTCTCTATGGTTATGATTCTGCAACACATCTAACAGAAGAAACAAGAGGTGTAGAAATCAATGGTCCAATTGCCATACTCTCGAGCCTAGGAATTATATCAATTTTTGGATGGGCCTACATCTTAGCTCTTACTTTTAGCATTCAGGTAAGTGCAATTATAGCACATTAGACAATTTCATGTTCCAAGTCATTATTAAATTCCAAGTTTCCCATCTCAATATATTGTACATTATTTTATGATATGTTTACAATATTTGACAAGTTGGCAAAGGTTTCAATCTTTGGTCTGCATACTTGTAACAAGACCTCAAATACCTATATGATACAAAAAATGAAACAGTTGGCACATTTGTACCAACACAGATTCTATATAATGCATTTCATGGGTGGTATCATAGTTCCAGCGGTGCAATAATTCTGCTCTTTTTTATATGGGGTTCTTTCTTCTTTGGGGGCCTTTCAATCATAACAAGTGTTGCATGAGTGGTATATAAATTATTTTCAATATTCACTTTATTTCTTTCTGATAGCATTCTTGTGGATATGTTACACCTATTCAGTGTTCCCGTTGCCAACAATATACCCAATTACATGGAATACACTTAATTATGCACCTATTGCAGTGGTTGCAACATTAGGAGTGATAATGCTTTGGTGGTTGGTAGATGCAAGAAAGTGGTTCAAAGGTCTTGTAAGGAAGATTGGGATACATCATGACAAAGTTTAGCAATGCTAAGGTTAATATTTTGTATTTCTTTCAGAGCTAATTTAGCTCAAGCAGTTTATGATTTCCATTTCTTTGCATTTCAAGAGTCTGTGATCATGTGGCTATATTAACACTATCCATAAGGATCTTCATATGATATTGTATTCATATTTTGTCCATCAATATATTCCAAAATTTTAGTTCAATCTTCTACTAGTGGCAGAAGATGTTTCAGCTCAACCTATGCCTATATAGTGGAATTCTAGGAGTTATTATGGTTCCAAACTTGTCGATATTGCATGATTTATTCTATCATGTCATTTTATTTATCAATGTATGTTCATAAAGCTCCATTTTTGTGTATATTCCCTCATTTAAGGAGGATATTCTAGAGTTCTTGTAGAAAAGTCATTATAAATGACAAAATATGTCTTAGAATTAAAAAAAAAAAAAACTGAATTTATTTCAAAAGAAAGCAACAGAACACGTCCTGGTCCTTGCTGGACATTCAATTATTAAGGAAATTCTCAAATGACCAAGGGGCCTTAATATACATATCTTCTATTTATATAATTACAGGATAGGCAGTTTCCCAAAAATACAAGTTACTTCTTTTACAAGTAATGTCCTCTTGTAGAACGTTTTAGTAATTAATGCCATCCACATAGCACACCCATGACATTCTCAAAGAAATTCAGAGGATCTGTGTTTGGCAACTAAGAATCTGAATATACTGTCAAACATCCCAGTTATAGTTTGTGTGCTTCCTGAATCAAATAACAGATTTTGCAGAGTTAGCAAAGGAGCTGTCAGAAATATGTTGTCATGATGCAAGTAAAACCCCCCAAGCAATTAGCTTGACATCCTATCAAATTGAATAGGAAATAATGACACAGACCCCTTAAATATGAACATATGAGTTGGCACCTGTCCGTGCACATCATATGGAGAGTAGTGTTAGGGAGGCACTTCAAGTGAGGCTTCATTTGCAGACCTATATAATAGAAGTATTAATTGTGTGACAACAGCAGAGGAGGCACTTTACCAGCCCATCTTCACTCTTACAACTCAGATAAGAAGGCGCACTTTTGGAAGATTTTATTCCATATTGTTTTCTCTTTATGTTCAATAGTTAGTTGATAGAGTTTGCAACTTGTTTCATCATAGGTTGATTTTGGTGGTGTTTTCCAGTATGAACCTTGATGCCAGATTTGTTTAGTCCTTTCTCTGTGGTGCCAATCATCAAAACAACAGTCAAGAAAGTTGTTTTGTAATCTGAAAGATAGTTCTTCAACTCCCTGATACCTTTGATGCACCATGCATGTCCAGATTTGATCTGTAGAAGGGTATGTACAACAAAGTCTAGGACTAATAAAAATAAAAGGAACACCTTGCTAATTTTTCTTCAACACCCTAATACCTTTGATGTACCACGCATGTCTAGATCTAATCTGTAGAAGGGTATATACAACAAAGTCCATGAATAAAAAATTGAAAATTAAATGAATCTGACGAACATAAGCACCATTCTTGTCTGAATCTTTGCAAGATGCTATGAATTGATTGATAAAAATAATCATTCACATTTTCATAGAAACTTTCCAGTGTAAACATGTAAAGACAGAGGTGCCAAGGGAGGCACTGCCACAACTGTGTGAAATGATGCTTCTAGGAGATTTCTAGATGATGCCTGAGTTTCACCTTCTCCAACTTTTTCCATTAACTTTGCTTGATGTTTATACCCATCCTTGTTTTCAATAGTCTGTGCTACAGATGAATTAGTTATGCTCGTATTAGACATAGATGACAAGAAATTCTCTTTAGAAATTGATTTCTCAAGAACAACAAGCTCAGATGCCAAAGCATTATTGAAAACACCAACCTCCTTCAAACCTTGGACTATGACCTAGAACACACACGCATTCCATATTAGTCCATAGTAATAGTAAATTATATTCATTTGCCAATAAAACACATTTAAACAAACAATTGTTCAATAGACCCCCTTCTTGTCAGCTTTGAATTCAAGCCCTTTTTAGTCCACACTAGACATTTACTAAGTAAAAGAAAGCCTGCTCGTTCAAGAATCTATTTGTGATTGAATCTCACTATTGGAGAATATATCTGTATCAATATACCCTTTCTCATGAGCTTCAAATTCAAGTCCTTGTCAGTCCACACTATGCGATCACGGTACCTATAGAGGAGACAACACTTCATTAATGTGTGTTTACAAATTCGAATTTAGTGTAGACAAATACAAACACAAACTAAAACTATCAAAATTCCTCAAACTAAGAAATTTTCAATAGCATATAAACCGAACATACCCAAATTTCCAGATGCATGGAATGTTTTGTATCACTTGAGGGTTTCAGAAATGCTAAGCCAAAATGCATAATTTCTTTTTGATAAATATGCCACTATAGTATTAGCTTGTAATGATGACCATCACATCATAGATCGCAACCACAAGCCAGAGAGGACTCACAAGGCAGGACACTGAAACATAGCCATGTGAACTACAAAATGTTGAGGAAAGGGAAACATGCATTGCCATGTGCCCTGCAAGCCTTGAAGAAGATAGGAGTTTTTACCCCATGGATTTTGTGGTGCAACTTTGAGTAAACATGATCCCACTCTTTGAAGGCTTTTACAACACTAAGAATATGTTATTTTGGATGAAGATAGAGAACCCAGCCTAGAGGCAACCTTCTTCTTGCTTTTGTGGAAATTCATTCTTAGATGGTTTTAGTGCTTTGTGGAGGTTGTTATTGGCAGCATGACAAACTTATCTTCAACAGTGATCAAGGAGTCTATTCATGGCCAATCTGGGCAGTTTTGTTCTTGCTTTGAGGAGGATTCATTCATTTAGCCTGGGAGCCTAGCCTTGGGTTATTTTTAGACTGTTTTTAGGATTATGCTTTGCTTGTGTGATATGGATATGCATGGCCTCCATATTTAGATTAGGGTTTTCAGATATAGGTCAATCCTCAAGAATAAAAAGAGGAGAAGGTCAAAGGAGCATACCATCGGTGTCTTGAGTTTTAAATTTTCTTTATTTCCTTGTTCCCATTCTTCCACTTGAGTGTTAGAGTCTTCAACTTGCTATCAAGTTCTTGAATTCATCGTATTTCTCATTGAGTTCATCTTCAAGTGGTGTGAGGAGATAGTAGTTCCAAGGCTTGGTCTTTGGATCCTTTTGGATTCCTGAGAATGTGATGCCAATCTGAGTTTATCAAACTTATATACTTGCTAATCATCTGATTAATATAGAAAGGATCAACCTCTTTGGCAGAGGCATATTCAAGTATCTTGGTGGTGTAAGAATTTTATCTTGTGATAGCTCTTCGCTTTAATATTCTAATTCAGGGTTAGGAATGGAAGCCTGCTCAAGTAACCTTTGATTGATGACATTACCTTCTTGCTTCTCTTGGTTGCCTCAGTTCTCACAATTTCCCCTTGGGTAGTTCAAAAAATGCCACAAATGTTGGTCTCCAATCTTGTCGGGTAAATTCTTATTTTTTATGGATTGCAATCTTGATTCAATGTATCTACCGAATAATGAAAAATAAGACACAAAAATAATGTTATTACACATAACTGCAAGTATATTGTCTGGTTCCATTATATCGTCATTATTTTCCATTCAAATTTCCAAACTTTTGTCTAAGGACATAACTGTAAGAGATACCATTCCTCTCCATTGTTCATGAACTTTATCTCGCTTTAGCAAATCTACTGCATGTGCATTATAATACCTTTAGACCATCCCTGCTATATTAATGTACTTTATTGCACTCTACTTGTTGTGTGCATAAGTGAATCCAGATTGGATGCACCTAACCACTCCTTCGCAAGGAACACTAAAAAATTCTCTATTTTCGACTGTCCCATCGACTACTTTTGATCTTGAGGTTGTTGCTATAATTTCTTTGCACTTTCTTTCAGAAATATGGAGTTTCTTTTAGAAACTGGCAATAGATTTACACATATAATTCAATGAATCAACTCACTCGCTCAAAAATAGTATTACAATTTATAATTTTGATTTTTCCTTTGGAATGTGATATGAAACTTTCAAATTATTGCAGTATAATCTCTTCGAGAATGTCAAACAAAATCTCTTAATAGGTTTCTGAAACATATTTTACAATCCCACTTTTTTACTTTTTAGCATTAAAATGTTTTTCATTTAGTATACGTGGCATCACACAGACCTGTACTTGAATCACAAAACCCATCTTTGTCAAGTAATTTTTCAGGTGGTGCACTCAACAGTGGAGCAGATGGTGTCCTGTATGCATTGCAGTGACTGTTTCCACAACCCAAACTCTTCCTTGTGCTTATACCTGTTATAGGATTAGTTCCACTTGCTGAGACTGAAAAATGAGAAGCACCAATTCTTGTTTTCTATTATAGCTTATTTGTTTCCAAATCTCACAACACCATTTTAGAACCCGCTACGCTTTCAATATAAATTGATAAGGTAAAAATCAAACAGTAATGAAGGTTCAAAACTGAAAATAATATCGATCCTTTCAAAAGTATCGATCCTTAAATTTTCCATGGAGATGATCAAGAAATTCAAATAATCAGTGGAACAGACTTAACAAGGCCATAAATCATTTCTAAAATCCAGTTTGAATCCCTAAATTGGTGTAAGACAATGAGAGATTTATGTGAATTCAATAAAACTGACATACTTTTAAAGTAACATCTAACCTCCACAAGAGCATTATCCTTCCAAGATTAAAGGCAACCAGGCAATAGTGATCAAACATTGTTGAAAGACAGACATTTCCAAGAAAGCGTATTTCCAAATAGATGATCCCAATAATCCAAGACACAATACAATTAACATTCCTCAACCCAGCCATTATAACACTAAAGGGAAAAACTGTATGGTGAGACTACCAGTCTTACAAATACCACTTTATCATTAATCGGTGAGTTCTTGTCCTTAGGAGCTTCATTTACAGAAGCCTATGTCTCACAGCTAATTTAGTAACCGCGCTTAGAGATATTGCTCATTGTGATTGATCTAGACACACATAATGTTTGTAATAAATGTCAGATTTGTATGCAGGAGTATTATGCTTCATATATGAAGGTAGGGAAACTGCATCGTGATGCACATGTGATCTGTCAAAATGGAACTGGGCAGATCTGCACTTGTCATCTCATTCTAGACCAGGCATACAATTTGTTGTTGTGGAGCAAACCTTGTCAATTACGGAAACATAGAGTGATCCCTGAAGTAAACAAGCTATAGAAAAGGGCAATTAAATACCAAGCAGATTAACTTCATTTACCCATTATACATCAACATTAAAACACAATATACATAAGGAGATACAGGGACAGAGTTACGTAAGTGGATAAAACTCTCAGATAAGATATGCTAAGATAATTTTATTAATGTCCAACAAATGACCAATAAAGTAGGTCAATGGGACTATAACATACATCTAGTATCATAAATTACAATGTGAGAGTGCAAAAGAAACTCCCAGAATGATGCTAAAATAAGAAAATCTAAGCTCCTAAATATCATCTAAACATCTAGATAATAACTAATAAGGCTAACAAAGCTTAAGAAGTATGAGTACCCAAAAAGGTGCAAAATGCTATAGTAAAAGAAGGCAACACTCAATGCTGAAAAAGAGATTGATCTACAGGAGATGACATCAAGAAGTGTTCGACATGGCTGACAAGGACAGGTGCAGAGACCATGACTCCCCCCATCAGAGTCAACCCGCACTTGATCTAAATATACACACATTCTCAAGATACTCTTAATGATACTATGTTTCCATTACCAATACAGTAAAATGAGCATGTAGCCAACCCCCATAGAGGCTGCTATCTTGAGAACTAAAGGCTAGGATATTGAGAACTAAAGAAACACCAAACATATCCAGATAACTACCTCCCTTATATTGGAGGAGAAAAAAGCAAGCTCTAGTGACAATGTTAACATTAATATATTATGTGTTAAATGGCTATGTTTGTAATAAAATGATAGTAATATAGCATGACATTAAAGATTATGTTAACAATCAATGCCAAGGTTAGTTAGGTGGTTAGACAGTAGACCACCATAATAGCGTTAATGTATTATAACTGATGTAATGTATGATAATATAGGTAAAAGAGTGCAACACATATAGGTGTGCACATGTAGCCTACCTCGGGCTACCCCTATGATGTATAGCTGCAACATGCAACATTATTAGTAATATATGACATGTATTATTCTCTCCACTATATCTTGTATTTATTTTTATGTGAACATGCAGTTTTTATACCTTTTACTCATCATTGCAGTATAAAGTTTTAGCATTAAAGATGAGTGTTTCTCATGTCCTGTAGTTTAATACTATTTTTTCCCTATAATGAAGTAAAAATGACCTGAATAATATATGAGATGCATTTTTTATTTCAGACCTAAATAAGATGGATAAGAAAATTATATTAATGTTCACGATTGACCAAAAAATGAGGTCAGTGGGACTCAAAAGAAAAATCTAGTAGTGACAAACTATGGGAGTGCCTAAGAAGTGTTCTCTATTTTTGGATGTGATTCTTTGATCAAGGTGGAGTGATAATGTACGCTATCTCAAGTAAAGGTGGCAAAGCACCTAGCAACAGATGAGATTTTTGATCAAGAATCCAAGCTAGGAAACAGGGTATCTAGTGAATATGTGGTAGAGCATTTCGATGCAAAGAACATGGAAGATACAATTAAAATATTTTGTGCACAAACAATGCTAATTATGCATGCGCTACACAATTGACTTCTATTATGCAGCACAATTTTCTAGCAGGAGAAAAGGCTTGCTAAAGTTAGGGTTGAAGCAGTTTTGACAAAGGGCATCTTCAAAACCACCCTATGAAATCATACTTGATACTTGAAGAAACAATTTCTTGATTCCGCTCTTAGTATTGTAAAGCATGTCATGTTTGAACTCCATGTCAGATTAAAAGGTAATAAACATGGTGAGAAATGGTGAGATCGGGTCTATGAGAATTCCAAATTTTTGTAGTGGACCCAAAATCATTTTTTTGGTTAGTTGGGTGCAATGGTTTGAACATTAGCAAGGAATGCAAAAAACACCTTAAGGCCATTAGCAAGGAATGCAAAAACTGTGCCCTCTACAATTATAAGGCCAAAAATTTAATATCAACAAATATTTTTCACAAGTTCCACATAATGATTCCAAAGAAAATATACTTGAGCCATGCATATAGAACATTAGCAAGGAATGCACAAAATGTTCCCTCTGCAATTATATGGCCAAAACTTTAATATATACAAATAATTTTCACAAGTTCCACATAGTGATTCCAAAGCAAATATAGTTGAGCCATGCATATAGAATATTAGATTGATATTCTCAAAAAGGCACAAAACAATAACTATCAATTCGGTCAAGGATTAATGGAGATTTCCCCAGGAGGATGAAGTTAAGCTCTACAAAATGACTAATAAAACTTATACATGCCACTGCTTATTCTTCTTAAGCAGTGAAAATCTCTCATCCCAACTTTATTGTCTCTCTTTTGCAACTCCTTTTAAGGTATATTGAATTCCAGGCATCATGCCCTTCAATACACAGAAGTAGATATGAGCTTCCTTATCCAAAATCTCAAAAATTTCATCACTATATTGAACCTTGTCTTGTATATGCATCATGCCCCCTCTTTTGCTACCTGTCGTCGCAAGTGTTACCTGTCAAAGAAACATAAAACATACTTGAATACAAAAAAAATAACTTCATTTTAAACATAGTATAGATATTATAATCCATCAACAAAAAACAATATATTTAAATGTGAAAAACTTGATAGATATTATAAAGTATCGACAAGAAGAGTTCACACCTATTTTTCTTTATAGTGCATGTGTGTGTCCTATTTGTTTGGGCAATAGATTGTGAATAGAATGATGGATGATGATAATTGGATTTCCCACCCTTTGCTCCATCTGGGGTGAGAAAGGTCTTTTTGTGACCCCTGTTGCATGTATTTGTGCGCAAATTAGTTTCTTCCAGCATAGAGGATTCTCTAATATCACCCTCATTTACCACATTTTTTACCTCTCCATGAATTACCATAGATATGTCCTCTCCATCACTGCGATCGTCTTCAATAAACAAAGTTGTTTCTTTCCCATCAAGAATAGTTTTTCTTGGATCTTCACCACATTTATAAGAAGATGGATGCAAATTCACTGAAAAATCAAATGGGTCATCTAATCCCATGGGAGTCCTATCAAAAGTTGGTGGGCCTAAGGGAACACTATCTGGTGTCATATCAAATATTAACCAAGAGCATTGCCCATAAGAACACTGAATAGTGTCATCAGTATGAAATTTCTCGTTTTCTTCAACGATGGTGTTTGGTGTCTTATCATACAAAACCTTTGAACTTTGCTCGAAACAATGAATTGTGTCAATACTATCAAATATCTGTTTTTCTTCAACAACAACGTCTGGTGTCTTGTCATATAATGGATTTGAAATTTGGTCAGCAGAAGTATCAAACTTTGGTGAATTAAAAGGATTTTCAACATTTTTCCCAACAATAGGAATTTGACTCATTCCTTCTCCATCTTTAACACCTTCATCCACCCTTTCCTCCATATATGATGAAGATGGATCACCAATAGATACAATATTTCCTTGCATATATTCAAATAAATACATCCATTGTCAAAAAATATATCAATAAAAGGGGTTTTCATTTAGTATTTTGTAGAATTATGTAACAAAACATGTGGTGTCTTACAAAATGTCCACTAGGTGACTCTTCAATAGATAATGTATCAACCTCTTTACATTGGGAGGAGGTAGACAAATTTTTCTGTTGCAAGAAAAACATGCTAAAAAAAAAGTGATTTTATTAAATACTATGTAGTATTGAATTCGTATCCAACAAAAAAAATTCAAATTTGAATAGCTCTTACGGGTGGTGACTCATTAAACATTTTACGTAGCATACTAAAATTTTTGTCTTTAATGATTTTCTTGCGAACATTTTTTTTTAATGGATATTTTTTTTCCTTTGATTGAGTGTTGTATTCATAAACGCGTCTTCTCACACCTTCCAAAGCATTTTCACTCAACTCTTGAGAACACTTCAACCCCTGCAACATGAAAAAAAAATGCATACATCAGTAAAGCATAATTTAATGAAAATATCTGAAAATAAAATTTCATTAAAAAAAACAGCATATCGTGTTTTGAACCTCTTTTTGAATGGCAGTGGTCTCAACAACCTTTGTATTCTTTTTATAACAATATTCAATGTCGTAATTTTTTCGGTAACGGTCTATTTCCAATTTGGATTCAGATCTAAGATTGTATTGAAAGCCACGTGGCGTACCAACATGCAATGTTATGGGTCCCCAAGAATGTACTTCTTTTCTATGTTGATTAAATGTAGAACACTTGGTACGTCGTAGACCATTGCATTCATTGGCCAAACAATAAAAGTAGTTGCGCCCATTGTTTTCCTTAAGAACTCTATAATTTGAATCCTCCTGAAATAGTTACGCAGTGATATATTTAGTTTATGTAATACACTGCATCACTAATAAGACCATGTTATCTATCTAGTAAACAAATAAATAATCAAAACATCAATTGTTTAGAAAAAATAAAAACCTATACTATGGCCATCTTCTTCAAAGTTGTGATTTTTATCCAGCTTCTACAGCAAGACAAAAACCTACAAAAATAATCATGTATTTATCTTAGTAAATACAAGGCAAAATAATCAACTACTACAATAAGAATGTTTTTTCATGCGGAATGACACCCCATGTAGAATTAGTAGGTCCAAGTCTAAGTAAAGCCACGGAAACTCACAAAAGAATATTTGTCATATGGATAATATAACTTTACAGTAGTGAAGATGGAAAAACACAAACTAGAAACATTTCAACGAGTACATCACACAATGCTAACTCACTTCCCCTACAAAAATGGCCTCGAGGTCTTCTTTTCATTAAAATTTCAGTACGTAGTTCTCCAAAATTACAAAAAGTAAGAGCCCTTTTTGTCGAGTGCTCTTGGGTATATAACTAATCATCTTAATAATACATTAGCACAATACTTTATACAATAGATTACAAAATTGGAAATTTATTCTCCTCCCTAGCCTTGATTTTGTAGATAGGCAGTCCAAATCTTATGATAAGAAGAGATCATTTCAGTTCTTCTAAAAGGAAAACTTTATGATGTAATTGAATAATCAGTTGTTTTCTGAATTACAGTCTTCATGTCTTTTTTCAAAGTAGAAAACTAAGAAATTAACATATGATGTTCTCTTACTGACTCAACAATATGTTCTTTTAAAGTTCCTTGGGTTACTCTTTGAGTTATGCTTATGGATATTTCCCTAGCATTCATGGCCTCTTCTAATTATGCAAAGACTTGCTCTGTTGGCCTTGGATTTCCCAAATTCCCAATTTTGGGAAGCCTGCATTTTTCAATCAATTTATCTGCCAACAAGTAAATATGCTTGCAGGTGCCAATGGAGTATTCTATGTCTTTCTCCAACTTAATTCTAGTGCTTTGGGCCCTTGCAATGGATGTATAGTTCATTCGATGTTCCTCTTCGATCATCCTTGGAACTTATGGGGGTACATCTGGATGTTCTTGTGGCCACCTATTTAGATCATCGATGGCAATGCGTACTCCTGTCAGTTCGATGTTCTTCTTCTTAACCTGTTCATATAATGACAAAATTTGAGTAGCTATGTATTGAAATTCCTATAGAAAAGGATATACTTGCTTTGCCATATCACAAAATTCTTTGTGTACTTCATTAGCACATGCTTTGTTCTCTATGACATTGTTCCTTTCATGTTTATAACATCTATTTTTTTCCTCTAGGGCTGCATTTCAAGCCTTGTATTCTCCTATTTCTTTGATATAGTCTCTGATATTTTTCTCTGTGGCCATTATAAATGCTACACTAGCGGAGGCCATAGTTATGGGATCCTCTCTAGTGTCTGTGACTATTGTTATTTCTATTGTTACTATAACTGGTTGAACACCTGAAATGGGAAATGTTCTTACAGATCGTTGTACAATATTGCCCTAGGCACTGTCAAATATGAAAGAGCTTAGGTCTGCCACTCTGCTAGCTTTGAAGGACGTTAACCCCCCCAACCCTAGTTCTCCTAGAGGGAAATGGCCTCCAGTCAATGGTATGCTAGAAGCCTCAGGTAGGTTGGTATTCATGGGATCAATGTCATCGATTTTCTCTTGTGCTTTCTTTTCCTCCTCTTTCTTTTTCCTTTCTTATTCTTCTTGTTTGAGCTTTGCTTCTTGTTCTGCTCTGAGTCTCCTTTGCTCTTGTTCCTCTTCTCTCTTCCTCTTTTTCTCCGCTTCTCCTATTGTAATTGCTTCTTCTGCTGCTTCCTTATGCTGAAGTAATTCAAAATCCTTCTCCAACCTTTCTTTTTCAGTTGTTGCTTTAGCTGCAACTTCTTCTTTAGATTTCTTATGACGAAGTGCTTTAGGCTCCTTCTCCAACCTTTCTTTTTCTGCTACTGCTTTAGCTACAACTTCTTCTTCAGCTTTATTTTTCTGGAGTGCTTCATGATCCTTCTCCAATCTTTGTTTTTCTATTGTTGCTTTAGCTGCAGCTTCTTCTTCATGTTTTGCCTTGGCTTCTGCTTCTTTAGCTTCATTTTCTTGCTCAGCCTTTGAGTTTTATTTAGTCGTAGAGATGCCTCCCCTTATTAAGATAACCTCATCATAATTATGTTCCTTTTTGTATATATCCTCATCTCTCCATGTTTCAGATTCATAAGGCCACTTATGCTTGCAAATTTTACAGTGTTGGCTGACAAATTTCCGGGGATCATATCTATGGAATACTTCTTCCCCGAAATGGAATGTTGCCAAAGCCTCTGCCTCAACATGTTCCTCCTTTGAGTTATTGAAACAATAGGGTCCCACATAGAATGGTAGTGGTGGCCACAGAAGTTTCTTATATTTGGAAATCCATGCCCCAACCCCATGTAGAAGGGTGTGGTATGCTACCTCCCGCAACACCAGTTTGTCAGGCACAAATTTGGGAAGTACATGTGGAGGTTTGGTTGATCCGTAGATCTTGATATAAGTCACATTCTCAGGTACAAATCAATCGTCGATTTCGTTGATAGATTCCATCACTTTCTCTGACATGCATGGTGTTTGGGCACAGAATAACAATTGGAACAACAAAATTAAGAAGTGGTCGCAAATATTTTGATAGTGCACTCGATATTTATACTCCCACAAGTCCTGACAATAGACATGAATAGGGAGGTCACTCTTTTTCCATATCCAACCCATTCTTGGGTAAGCATATGCTTGGCATACCATATCCAACAGGTAGGATGACATGTGGAAATGCAGATGCTTCCCTGACACTGGATGTTTTACTACTGATATGGACTTTTCAAGGTTGGCTGAGAGGATAGTTGCCCAGTTAAATATATGACCAGTAGTTGTGATAGTGTGTAGCAAGGGAACCCAAGATTCCTTGAATGTTGAAGTGTCTTCTTCTTCATAAAGCCTGTACATAAGGGCTACAACATATCTGTAAGGGGCTCTAAACATTTTCGTGGGATAATCTTCAGATCTTGATCTAAAACTTACACTTGGAACCCACCAATTCTCAATTGTTTCTCTGCAATCTAGAGGACATTTCAACATCTATTCACCTATGAGTTGAATCTCTTCAGTATGAATCTTATAGCATGCATGTATAGTTGAGGCCTGGAATGATGCAATAGATTTCCCTTCAATATATTTTATCAGTCTATTGTCAATGTCATTTCGATGGATGATCCAAGAAATAACCTCTGCACACGGGAACACTTCGGGATGTGCAGCTATATGATAAAGTTGAGACCTTTTTAGAGCGTGGTAGACACCCAAATATCGATCATCATTTGATACCTCGGGATAGGAATCTCGATGGAACATTTGGTAAATTTCTCCCCATTGATAGGCCATGTCATTTTCCACAATGCAAGCAGTGTCGTTGTAAATGGGGCCTTCCCCTCCTTTGTCTAACCAAGCTTCAATAATAGTCGCTTTGCCACGCCTCCTCTTGTAATGTTCCATAGATGTTCCTGTGATTCACTCGCAACAAGCTATGATGTTAGTATGCTTAATATCTTCACATTTAAGTTGAGGTAAACTCTAAATTGATTGATCTTAATTGATTCGGTGCAATTCAGTTATGCCTTGTGTTTCTTTCCAACAATGTTCAAGTTAGAACAATAGACTAATTTATTGAACTTTGAAACTGTTGTACCATTTCCCATGAAAGGACACATTTCTTCTTGTAGAAGACCTCAGATTAATGTACATTTCAAAAACTGTGCCTTATGTCTTGAATGAGCATTACAGTTCAAAGTGCAGGAGAAGCTCTTATAGAACATTCAAGTTGTTCATGATTGTTAGCTTGTAGCACTTCTCACTTCAACATTTACTAGAAAATATGGAAGCATACTCCAATGTTTCCTTAGCCTCAAAACAAGGACTCCATATGAGGACCCATACAAAAAGAATTAGAGGGGATTTTACCTCAAAACATACAAGAATAGACATTTAGTGCATTCCATGTAAAGAATTATAGATTCACCCTCTCAAATTATTCCTCACTTTGTCGCAACTTTATCATAATATACTAACCATGATTCAATCTAGCTATAACTATAAATACAATATATTATCATTGCACATGAGTTATTGGCTTTCCTAGAAGATTCAAAATAGGTATGTAATCTTCAAAAGTTAGCATGCCTCTTATATCTCATATTATTGAGATCATTATAAGGGGTGTTGTTATTAGCTTTCTTATCCCTGATACCACTGCAAATTTATTGTCTTGGATTTGATGGAAGGACGAGATAATCATTGGGTAAGGCCTAACCTCAACTCTGTTGCACAAGCACTAATTATCTATTATAAACTCAAATTTCTATCCAGCATGGTCTTAGCAAGTCATTCACAAATGACAAATAACTTTCTATACAAGGAAGTTATTCTGGTATGTACTGAACAATGAGATGAGTATGAGTATGTATGTACTGACAAAATACTCATCTCACTGTTCAGTACATGAGAATTTCCTGCATCTGTAATGTAACGATGCAATTTTGGTCAAATTCCATTGTAGCATCAAATAAATTACACTATAGTATCCAAACTTTGGTTACATCAAATACACCTGGCGTAGTAGGAGAACTAAAATGCCATCATATCTATCTACGTTCTAGGGTTGAAGCCACAACTGTGGAATGTTGCACATCTATAATCATCATAACACTACAAGTCAAAAATGAGGATGGTGTTGGTTGTGGAGCCTGATTATCTTGCTGATTTAGAGGTCTTTTACTTTCAGTCATGTTTATACCCCATGAAGTATTTACACCTTAGAATTATGTACACTCTTCCATGCGGGGGAGTGCAGAGGGGGGGTACCCCTAAGCGGGGGTTCGGGGGCGAAGCCTCCGAAACAAAAATTTCCTTGTAAAAGTATATTGTAATTTCATTGTAAATCTGGACCGTTCATTATAAGGTCGCAGATCTAACGATAGAGATTATGTTAGGGTTTTTTGCCCTAGAAGGAAACCCTCTTTTATGAGGGAAATGTATTACGGCTATGTATGTTGGCGAGTATTGTATTCTGAGAGAGGAGACTGTGAGAGAAAGAAGAGGAAGTTACAACAGGTTTTGTTGTAGGTTGTATCCCTTCATTTTGCTGGATATTAATAAAGAAAGGACCTGGCAATTTCTTTAGTGGATGTAGCCCACACTGGGTGAATCACGTAAATCTGTGTCTCTCTTGTATTGTGTATCTTCTGTGTTTTGTTTCCGCATTTGTTTTATTTTATTGCTCCGCGATCCTGATTTTTCTAACAATTGGTATCAGAGCGTAAGGTAACTCACAGGAAAATAGGGTTCCTGGTTTAAGTGGGAGCAATGTCGGAAGATGGAAAGTTTAGGGTCAAGAAATTTAACGGCCAAAACTACTAGTTATGGAAGATGCGGATGGAAGATTATTTATATCAGAAGGATCTATTCCTACCATTGAGTGGAGTAGCAAAGAAGCCGATGGCCATGAAGGACGAAGAATGGGAGAATCTTGACAGAAAGGCTATAGGAATAATACGGTTGAGCCTGGCAGCGTCGGTGGATTTCAATATCTCGAAAGAAAAGACAACAAAGGGTTTGATGGACGCGTTGGCCAAATTGTATGAAAAACCCTCAGCGTCCAATAAGGTATTTCTAATGAAGAGATTATTTAATATGAAGATGTCGGAAGGTGGGTCTGTTGCAGATCATTTAAATGAATTT
>ML777006.1:1487401-1508067 GCA_009831015.1 Picea engelmannii | reverse complement strand
GGGGGGGTCCGAAATCCAATATAGACCGTAGATCTAAGCACCGAAACTTGGGCCGTCCAGATGCGTGCATGCATTATCAGTGATTTCGGACGCCCCCCTCCCTTCGTTAAAGGTAGAATGGTCAGGAGGGTCCAGAAAGATTTGTCCACCATAGAACTAGGCGCGATCATCTGGATCGTTGATATATGAGCAGTGCATAAATGTGGGAGAGAAAAGTATATGCGCCTAGAGAACTTAGGATAAGTGCATATCATGGGTTTTTCCCAAGCTTTTTCATGTTTACATCACCAAGGGGTTAGGCAAACAAATTTTTAACCATCCAAGACATGGTCCAACATTGATCATCGAGCTAGTTTTATTGAAATAAAACAAACTACCCTATGTTCTAACCTAACTTCCTATGAGAATTAGCCCAGATTAAACTGTTGGGCTAGGAACTTACTCTATCCTAGGGCTATCTGACCAAGATTAGACAGTTTGGCTAGATTTGTTCACTAACTAACCTAGATCATTTGGCTCAGATTAAACAATTTAGCCAAGCTTATTTACTATTCCTATCAACATCAATTTAAAAGAACTTGGCCATTCTTGAAAGGTATGGACCAAATCACTATTATTGCATGGGGCTCTTATTGAAATTCTTTTATGCCCTCTTTTCTTTTTCTTTTTTCTTTCTTTTCTTTTTTCTTTTTCTTTCTTTTCTCAAATTATTTGCAGAATGAAAAATCTTTTGACAAACAAAAAACACTAAAGAGATAACATTCCAGTCACCAGTTGATCCTATAAATTATAGGGTGATAACAAGAGTGACAAAGAAGAGAGACAAAGAGGTGGGTTAGAGAGAGAGAGAGTGAGAGGAAGGAGGGGGGAGGAGAGGGAATGAGGGTAGAGTATAGGTTATGCCTAGGATTGTATGTAGCTAGGGGGTTCTATGTCATGGTCTAGGTCAAGCTCTAGGTCATGGTCTAGGTCATGGTCATGTTCATATAAGTACTTGTATAAGTAATCTATTGGAATAAGAGGAAAAATTTAAAACTCACCTTATAGGCAAGGCTACATTTATCTGTTGCACATATCCTTTATTCGTTGTGAGCCCTACCTCACCTTTAGAAGATGTTTGGATCTCTTTGACGTCTACGAATGAAATAATAAAAAAAAACTCACTCATATTTATGGTAGTGTATTTCATGGACTATGGCATGGTCATCATATAGGTCTAGGTCATGGTCTATGGTCTATGCCATGGTCTATTTTCTATGTCTAATTCTAGGTCTTGCCATGCCTTTCCATTTCTAGGTCTTTCTATGCTTAGTTTTAGGTCTAGGTCTTGACATGTCTAGGTCAAGGCCATTTCTTGCATTGTGATGTACCAAAGACATAGAGGAATACAGAGAGGAGGGGGTGGAGAGAGAGGAAGAAAGACTGTGAGGGGGGGAGAGAGGAAGACAAAGAGGGGGGTAGAAAGAGAGGTAAATGTAGGAGAGCGGGGTAGATGTAGGAGAGATAGAGAGAGAGAGGGAGGACGGGGAGAGAGAGATAGTTCCTGATACTATGAGAAGGCAAGAGAGAAAGACAAAGAGGAGGGGTAGAGAGAGAGTGTGAGAGGGAGGGAGAGGGGGACAAAGAGGGGGGTTAGAGAGAGGGATAGTGAGAGGAAGGGAAGCATAGAGGGAGACATAGAAGGGGGGTTATATACATAGAGAGAGGAAGGGGGGATATGAAGGGAGACAAAGAGGGGGAATAAAGAGAGGAAGAGGGGAAGAGAGAGAGTAATATTGAGACTAACAATGGGGAGAGGGAGGAAGGGTGGGAGAGAGGTGGAAGAGAGAGGGGGGTGCAATAGGGGAGGGAGAGATAAAGGGGTAGAGAGAGAGGGGGGGGGCATAAAGAGGGAGTGGTTTTGAGAGTTTGATGCATGTCAAGGTAAGGTTTAGGTATTTCCATGCCTTGTGATGTCTAAGTCTTGCCATGTCTAGGTATTACCATTTATACGAGTGTGAGGAAGAGAGAGGAAGACAAATAGTGGGGGGTAGAGAGGGAGAGTGAGATGGAGATAGAGAGGGGGGTATATGTAGGGGAGATAGAGAGAGAGAGAGGAATGACAAAGAAAAAATAACTTATAAGAGTGTGTGTGCACTCTTAGGAGATCCCTACCTCTCCTTTAGAAGACGTTTGGATTTTTTCGACGTCTACAAATGAAATAATAAAATGGTAATCAATGATATTTATGGTAGTCTATGTCATGTACTATGTCATGGTCATCGTATAGGTCTAGATCATGGTCTATGGTCTAGGTGATGGTATATTCTCTAGTTCTAGGTCTAGGTCTTGCCATGCCTTTTCATGTCTAGTTCTTTCTATGTCTAGGTTTAGGTCTAGTTCAAGGACATTTCTTGCCTTGCGATGTACCATAGATGGAGAGGAAGATGAAGAGGGGGGGTGGAGAGAGAGGAAGAAAGAGAGTGTGAGGGGGGAAGAGAGGAATATATAGAGAGGGGGTAGAGAGAGACATAGGGCGTAGAGAGAGAGGGAGGAGGGAAAGAAGGGGAGGATGGAGAGAGAAGAAAACAGTAGAAGAGGGGTTGAGAATGAGATGGACAGAGAGAGGGATGTAGAAATAGGGGAAAAGAGAAGGAGGCGGGGAGGGAGAGATAAAGACAGGAAGAGAGAGAGTGAGAGTGAGACTAACAACGAGGAGAGAGTAGATGTGAGAGTGTGAGGGATGGTGAGACAAGGTCTAGGTCATGATCTAAGTATAGGTCTAGGTTTAGGTCTAGATCTTGAAATGCTTTGCCATGTCTAAGTCAAGGGAATTTCTTTCCTTACCATGAATTTCTTTGCAATGTACCAAACTTACTAGTGTGTGAGAGTGTGGGAGGGAGAGAGAGTAAGACAAAGAGGGGAGGTCGAGAGTGAGTTTGTTAGAGTGTGGGAGGGAGAGAGAGGAAGACATAGAGGGGGGATATAAAGTGTGTGTGCGAGAGTGTGGGAGGGAGAGAGAGGAAGAGAAAGAGGGCAGGTAGAGAGTGAGTGTGTTAGAGAGTGGAAGGGAGAGAGAGGAAGACATAGAGGGGGGCTAGAAAGTGTGTGTGTGAGAAAGTATGGGAGGGAGAGAGAGAAGGGAATAGAAGGGTAGTAGAGAGAGCGTGTGAGAGGGAGAGAGAGGAAGATAGAGAGGGGGGTAGAAAGAGATGTAAATGTAGGAGAGAGGGGTATATCTAGGAGAGGTAGAGGAGAGATAGTGGGAGGGAGGGGGTGGAGAGACAGTGCGTGAAAGTGCGAGAAGAGGAGAGAGAGAGACAAAGAGGAGGGGTAGAGAAAGAGTGTGAGAGGGAGGGAGAGGGAGACAAAGAGGGGGGGTAGAGAGATGGATAGTGAGAGGAAGGGAAGCAAAGAGAGAGACATAGAAGGAGGAGTAGAGAAAGAGTGAGAGGAAGGGGTGGATAGAAAGTGAGACATAGTGGGGGAATAGAGAGAGAAAGAGGGGCATAGAGAGAGTGAGAGTGAGAGTGAGACTAACAATGAGGAGAGAGAGGAAGGGTGGCAGAGAGGTGGAAGAGAGAGGGGGGCGTAATAGGGGAGGGATGGACAAAGGGGCAGAGAGAGAGAGAGAGAGGAGGGGGGAGTATAAAGAGGAAGTGGGTGTGAGAGTCTGAGGCATGTCAAGGCATGGTATAGGTCTTTCCATGCCTTGTGATGTATAATTCTTGTCATGTCTAGGTCTTACCATGTATAGGAGATCGAGGAAGAAAGAGGGAGACAAACAGGGGGGTAGAGAGAAAGAGTGAGAGGGAGACAAAGAGAGGGGTGGTAGATGTAGGGGACAAAGAGAGAGAAAAATATGGACGGGGGAATGACAAAGAAAAAATAACTTATAAGAGTGTGCGTGAGCTCTTAGGAACACACACACATTCCTAATAGTGCACACGCTCTTAGGAACATGCACATGTTCTAAGAGCATGTGTGCACTCTTAAGAACACGTGCACATTCATTTGAATTTGATTTTTTTTGGGTGGGATTGACAATGTGTATGGTGACTTGGTTGGCTCACTTTTAGGTTTGGGATGACAAAACTAGTGGTTCGGTCTGCAAATTGATAAAACAACTCCATTTTTTTTAATACCTCTCTATATCTCTATCTTTGACGTTATTTTTATATATGATAAACAATTTATTTGTTGATGAAACTACAAACATAGATAGAGTCGGCTATGCAAATTCCAAATATATAATTTTTTTTTAAATTAATATTGTTTATTATTTTTAATATAGTTTTGTCTTTGCATATATCAAAATCCTATAATACATACCTCTCTTATTTTTGCTATAACTTTTTGTAGTCTTAACCATTTCTCAAACGAGTTATATGTGGAACCATAGGAGACTGATACCTATGATGTAAAAAGACATAAGAAATTGTTTTGATCATGTTAAGACATTGTAATTTGGATATGTTGACTTAGATAATTTAAAAAAAATTATAAAATTAATATTATAAATTTCCAAAAAGTACACGCCATAATAAAACGAGGTTCTCTACAAGTATACAATTTTTTGTAATGAAATTTCATTGTTAAGGTACTCAACACTTGCACGAACAAAAACATATACCTTATATTTTGTTGGAAAAGTAAGATACCATTATTAGAAAAAGTCAAATTTGACATAGTTATTCACAATTTCTATGAATAAAAGTTGTATATCTGAAAAGCTAATTCAATTTCCTATGTTTCATGTTGTTATACCATATTCAAATTCATTGTAAAAGTACCTTGAATAATCCCTCCAACTTAACATATTGTTGTTTTTCCAGGATTGTGTTGCCACTAACATGTCATGAGAGACCATCATTAGCTTGCATTCACCCCTCATAATGAAAAATCCATCGCTAGCAAGGAATAAAAGGAAAATACTAACACCATCCTTAATCATAGAGACATTAGTGTGATGAATCAACACCAATACCTAAAAATCCAAGAAGGGATCCATGAATCCACCAATAGACATGCCTCATAACACTATAGAAACCAACAAAGGCCCCATGAATCCAACAACAGACATGCCTCAAAACACTATAGAAACCAACAAGGTCTCCATGAATCCAACAACAAACATTCCTTATAACACTATAGAAACCAACAAGGGTTGTGAAAGACTTCATTCACTCCCACATAAAACCTAACCTAACTATTGCATTCAATATACCATATAAAGCATGTTGCAATGGATAGGTGGAGTCCATGCATTGGGAGGATCCCAATTTACATTTTAATTATATTTTCTTCGAACCTCCCAATGTCCAACAAACAAATCTCCAATGCCACAATGATGAATAGCTAAGAATGAAAAATCTTTAGTCAATGAGGAATCACATGGACACGACTAGCACCATCCACAACCTTGAAGGCCTTAGTATGATGAATCCACACCGAGACCTACACCATTGACAACGATGGGGAAACCAATAACAATGTCACAACATAAACCACAGAGGAAAGAGTTTACCGCATCACATCACCACCACCAAACATCCACATGAGAAAACCAAAGGGTCCACAACACAACTAACACAACAAAAGTTGATAACCTCATCACCATCAACAGGTAAGAGTTCACCGAATCCACTCCCAAATGAATGTATACATTATAAGAACAGAATAAAAAATAAGACTCTCAATACCAAAATCAACATTTTCCATAAAACCATCTTAACCTTTGCATTCACTTTGATCCTCCAAATTAAAAAATGGTATGTTGCAAGGTACGCTTAAGTTGATGTAGCGGTCGTTTCAAATTCCCAAATTGTTCTATTTTCTTCCAACCTCTCGTCCCCGACCTATTGGGAATATTAGCCACATGAAACCCCACTCTCCACTCATTTCCAACTAAAAAACCCCAATATTTTCTAATAATCCCCCAGAAAGGTCAATATATAAAATTTCGTTAGGGCAAATATATAAAATTTCGTAAGGTCACTATGGCCTCATTTTAGAAAAGACTAAAAAATTACACCTTTCATGGAATCCTAATCCTACAAGGTGGACACTATATTCAATGCATAGCACGGATTCATAAAGTAAAGGAAACATTTAATAATAAAAAGTATAAGGATTTTACTTCTTATTATAGTTAAACAATTTAATAAAAAATAAAATTATAAAAAATTTAATAGTTTATACATAATGAAAACATTTAATAATTTAATAATAAAAAGTATGAAGATTTTACTTCTTATTATAGTTAAAAAATTAATAAAAAATAAATTAATAAAAAATTTAATAGTTTATACATAATGAAAACATTTAATAATTTAATAATAAAAAGTATGAAGATTTTACTTCTTATTATAGTTAAAAAATTAATAAAAAATAAAATTATGAAAAATTTAATAGTTTATACATAATATTGAATTGACCTTTTACCTTTTAAATTTAGGCGAGGTAGATTTTAAATTTTAACAAAATAATAAATAAATAAATAAATAGGTTTTAAAATTATTCAATTAGCACAATTATGTAAAAAGGATTTATGGTGTTATAAAGAATTAGAGAATAAAAAAATAATAATATATTATGAGGTGGTTAATCTTAATTTTGAAGATAAAAAAATATCTATATGTTTTGATTAGTGTTAAAAAAAATTTAATATTGTTAAAATTAAAACTAATTATCATGAGCTATATAGTGAGATTGGGGGTTGAACAATCCCTAAAACAAAATGACATGAAAGAATATGTTGTCATTATAATACAAAGAGGGTTGAAGAACAAAAAAAGCTTTCTTCCAGAGGACTTTCCTAATCCTCTAAGTCATCAAAACTATAATGATCTCTAAACTCTTTTCCTATGTTTTTTGAACACTGAAATAACAATATAAAGAAATCTAAGTAATCTCTTACCTTTCTTAAGGTGCAATAGATCAATTTTGATCTAAAAAGAATAATTTTATATTAAAATTTAAATTAACAAACAAATAAATTTATATTATTATTTTTATTTAATTTAAAAAATAATAATAATTAAATTAATATAACCTAAAAAATGTGTTTTATTTTGAAAAATAAAAATATATAACAATCCAAATTGATTATTTAAGTTTTATAGTTTTTAATTTAAATTTAATTAATTATTAAAATAAATTAAATTAAATGATTTTTTTTATTATTTTATTATTAAAAGGTATGTAAAGTAATTAATGAAAGGATAATACTATTTGGGAATTAATAATGGGGATAAGGTAGTTGAGGAATTGAAGGAGAGGGACAGATAAGGAAGAGAGGAGAGGACTTGGAAGAGGTCTCATTTTGGCATTCGAAATTTGTGCAAGAGGTGAAGGAGGAGGATGAGAAAAAATGGGAGAATAGATTATTTTGGAAACTCTCACATGGCACTGCTCTTGCTGGGAATTTTGGGCTTGGGGCGAGGAAACTCCAAGGATTCCTAGAGCTAGGGAGTCAGAGAGGTTGTTCCTGGGAGGTTAATATTCACTTGAGTAGTTGGGCAAGCTCAAGAATAAGAGAACCGACGACTAAATCAACTAATCTAGAGGTAGAGGTACCTATTTTGTGTATTTTATGTTGTTATTATGCCGCACTTTATAATTATGATGGTATTGATTATTATGTTGTTGTAATGAAAATCATGAAAGGAAAATCTTGAACTAAATCAAATTTATTTGGTAAGAAAATGAATAGATTTATTTATTTATTTTGAGACTTTGTTTGAAAGACCTTACACAATAATACCTTAGTTTCTAATGATATAATCCCAAAATCAACATATTACATAATTGTGTACATACAAAAAAAAAAACAGTTATAATTCTTTTGTTTAATTTAAAAAAAAATATTTTATTTAATAATTAAATTAATATAATATATAAAATATATTTTATTTTGAAAAAAAAAATATTAACTTAATTTATAATCTCAAAATCATCATATTCATTCACATCATTGGGTAGCTACAAAATTTAAATACTTAAAATAATTAGTTGGTTATTGGAAAGGGTAAGTACTTCTATTTTTATTAAAAGTTTTTGATATTTAGATGACATTACATGAACAAGTTTTTGATATTTAGATGAGAATACATGAATATTTACAAAATTTGATTACTTAAAATAATTAGTTGGTTAAGTACTTCTATTTTTATTAAATAAATTTAATATTTAAATAAGATTATATAAAAGATTATATATTTAAATAATATTTAATTTTAATTTTATACACAACCAATTTTTCTGTAATTTAATTTTGTATTTAGAGATAAGTATAGAGATAAGAGAGAAGTTTAACCAGAGTTGTATATGGGTGGCTACCCACAAATAAATCTTTTCTAAATTTAGTAATGTATTCTGCAATACAGACTTACTATTATGCAATAGAATGAGTTGTCCATGCTGTGCTTATGTTAATATTAATGAGTTGTTGACATTGTGTTTAGGTTAATATTCATGTTTTGAACCCTATATTTTTTTTATTTTCTGTAAATAATAATAATTATTATTATGTAAATTATGATTTGAATAAAAAAAAATTATATTAGGGAAACCGATTTTTCATATTTGGTATTATAGACTAAATAAAGTTGATAGAAAAATATTATATTTAGAATGAACATTGAAATATTTTATTTATATTTATATGAAACATTCAAATTATTTTTTTGATATTATTATTTTTAAATATTAGGTACCAACTCGATGTTGAGCATGAAAATAGTTACACATTTCCCTCATATTGAGTTATAGAAAATGTCTCTGGATACAATAATTCCTCAAATAAATTTGGCAAGCTTCCACTTAGTTTTCTTCCCTTATATACAATGTAATTTGCTTTCACACTTCATAAAATTTTAAATCAAGAAAAATATATATACACATTATATTAAAATCCCAATGCATGCAGGCTATCTTTGATGTATATATTAATCGCATTGCATGCAAGCTATGTTTAATTAATGATTCTTGAAAATACTTCCCTTGTTATATAAACATAATATAACCCTAAAATGCCATTCCTTTTATGTCTATGCATATTCAATACTCAAAATTTTCATCCCATAATTCTTTTACAATATCACAATTCCAAGAAAGTGTCCATGAATATGGAAATGACCACTATAAGTAAATAATATGGGCATACTTACCATACAATGAATCAACTATAATGTTAGTGGGAGACATTCCTCCCTTTACAATATCACAATTCCAAGAATCCATGAATATAGAAATGCCAATTATAAGTAAATAATATGGGCATACTTACCATGCAATGAATCAACTATAATGTTAGTGGGAGACATTCCTCCCTTATAACTTTCAAATAAAAATGATTTCTCCACAAATTAACCTACAAACTAAAACTTTTAACATATTAATTTACCATTAAAAGAAGGCTATAATTTATATTTAAAGTTGATATTTCTAAACAATGGAAATGTCCTTATATATTATAGTTGAAAAGTGAATATTCAATTGTTTTTACAATATATACTTTAATATTTCATATACTTTAATTTTCTATGTTGAAAAACTTTGAAATATGTGTTTGTTCAATAGTTAATTGACATTTTATCTTTTAGTCACTTATTAATATAACAACAATAAAGTATGCATACACTAACCATTACAAGCTTAACTTGAAAAACTATATGTGTGGTTAACATAATAATAATAAGAAAATATGCATGTACTACTTTGCATTATAGTGTATTAAAATTTATGTACATTATTTCATCTTTAACTTAAATAAATATAATTACATCATATTTCTAAATTCAAATTTATCTCTAATTGTTAATGTTATTATTGGATCTATAAAATATAAAAAATAAATTACTATTATATAAATGTAAATGATAGTTTTATTAAGCATTAATATATTTAATTTATAATATCCATAATAATTATTCATTAAAAAAAATCATTATATTAATTTAATATAACTTTCAACACAAACATGAATATTAACCCCTCCAAAAGAAAATAACTACAATATGAACCACTTATAAAAATGAGTATTAACATAAAGAAAATATGAACAACTCATTCTATTCTATTGCTTAATAATAAGTGACTATCATTTTAGATCACCTCCAAAGTCACTATCTAAATATAACTAAATAACTTTATCATATTTCCCAATATTCCTTTTCCTTCCCAAGAAAATAACTAAACTTCAAATAAATAGTGAAGTAGTGGACAACAAATTCATAACCATTTGTATTTTTGGAATCCTAACTTAGTGGATAACAAATTCATAACCATTTCTATTTTTGGAATCTTAACTTTTCTAATATAATTTTTGGATTTATCATCTTAAAAGGTGATTGATGTGTTTTTTAGAAAGTTTTGTTGTATTATAAAATGATTTTTTTAATAAGAATTTGATGATATAAATTTACATGAATCACTATTTTTTGTTATTCAAAATCTATTTTAAAATACATAAATGGATTCATGATGTTGAAAAACTCTTAAAACACTATGATTATACAGAAATAATCAGTCAAATCTAACAATTTCTGACATGATTTCATACATATGTCCTCAGAAAAAATAATCATTTAGTTTTTAATTTACTACCTTTTTCCACAAAGAAAAACGGGGATATAACATTTAACTTCTTTTCGATGGAATTCATGGCATTTAAATTCTTATCTTTTATCGATTGAAAACAATAAAATGCCTAAGAGTTTGATAACAGTGGGACAGGTTTTGTGCTGCAGTTTTGTATGATTCATGAGATCAGCAAGTCTCTCCATTCGTCCCAGCTAAAAGGGTTAGTGATTGAACGTACACAACTTTGGCAAGAGCAGGTTAAATAATTTGTCGGTGGTCTATAGTGAAATACGTAGCGCAAGTTGACTGTAATACTTCTCTGAATAATGTCTTCCGTGTTGTATTCTTAACTTTTTCTGCGGGCAGGCCGGCGTTTGCTTTGTATTTTCCGCTGAAAGTCGAATACTTGTCAGAGCAAAAAACAAAACACCAGGATTATTACATTTACATTCAGTCCCACCATTAAAAGAGTCTTAAATATTGAACGTGAAAGCCGGGTTAGGTCATGGAAAAGCTGTATGAGAGTTAGCTCTCTCAGTTGGCTGGGACAGCACCATACGTTCTCTCCTTATTCTAAGCCGGGAAATTTGAAAAGCATCCATGGACGATCGCTTTACGCACGTACATGTTGTTTCTTTCTTAGAATTGAAGTTGTAAATTTACAATTTAAACGTGTCGTATGTAGCTCAACACCGCAATTCTTCCGTAAAGCAGTCGTGGCCGACGAGGTGTCCAACCATAATTTACGCCTCTTCCCTCAATGACACTTGCACTCAAAATCAGCCGGACAAGCAAAATCACTATCATAAGTTCATAGATGTAACTTCTAGATGTATGGCATACACCTTGGAAATTGGTATATTTAATTATTTTTAATTATAAATTTTAATAGTATGGTTATCAAATGAAAATGTTCGCATATTTTTGGTAGTCTTTTCAAATCAATGAATGAGATCTCATGTTCATAAGAAATTATTGTGTGACCATTATCACATTTAAATGATTAACAAACTTACTTGAAACTAGCACAGCCGCTAACTCGTGGCTGAAAACGCCAAAATGCACGGTTTAATCCTACTTTATCATTTAAACATGGCATTTACATATCCTTACAGTAATTTTTTAATGTGGTTAGGTAAATGTTAAAAAGTAAACATGTTAACGGATGCCTTGATAAATGCAAGAAAGTTATGAATAATAAATCTCACCCATTGATTTTGGAGGACGACTAAGACTATGCCAGTATCTTCAATGCATAGCCATCAGATTAGGGTTTAAGGTTAAATAAGGTTAAAAGATCATTAATTGTGCCCATTGTCAATAGGTGTACTTCGACATAATTACAAATTTACTTCACTATGTATTTTTTATCATTTTACATTATTAAATTTACATTTGTGCCAAGTTTACCATATCTACCATACACTTAAAATAGCAACGGCCATAATTGCCTCAATACTTATGGGTGCCCCATAATTAATAAATTATGTCATTTGTCTTTTTAAATCTATTTATATTCAAGAAATAATGGCTAGAGTAACTCATAAGTCCATTAATCAATTATGTTTTTTTTTTTTTCACAATAGTAATAAAGTTCATTAATAAAATGTTCCCGAGGTGTAGGACAGTCGGTGACGGAGTGTGTTGTTAAGCCACTGTGTGATGTTAAAGTCACTGGTTTGAAACCTGCGGGGACAAAAAATCCAACCATGTTAAGGGTTGGTGTGGCTCAGGCCGACAAGCCACAGGTTAATCGCGTAGCCAACAGGTCCCGCACAAATTAACAAAAAAAAAATAAAATTCATTAATAAAATAAAATAACTTTGTAAATTAATATATTAATAAAGTCTATTAATAAAATAAGTTTAGTAATTTTGAAATCTTCAAGGTTAGGGTTTTTAATAATATATTATTAATAAAGTTAAGATTATTAGAGTTAGGGTTAATGTATGTATTATTAATACATTAATCATTGGTAAAATTATGATTACTATTATTAGTATTAAATTATTATAGTAAAACATGATTAATATTATATTATATTATTAATATTAATGAATAATTTAATATCAATTATTAACTATATAAATAATTATTAATAATTAGTGATAATTAATATATTTATTATTATATTATTATTATTGAATAGTAATAATAGCTATTAACATTATTAATAATAGTTTATTGATTGGTTTGATCATAATTAATAATCATTAATAACACTATTCATGAAGTTTGATTAATACATTAACAATTATTATACATAATACATTAATAATTATTAATTGATAATAATAATTATATTATTAGTTATTATCAATATACATAATTAATATATACAATCGATACTTTAAGTATGTAACATACATAATTTTTATACACTATTTATTAATCAATATTAATAATTAAAGATGCCACCAATAATGTATTAATAATATATTGAAGTAAATGGTTATTGGGATCAGGGTTAATGTTATTAAGATTAGTGTTAGGGTCAGATTATGGTTATGGCTATTCTTATTAAAATTAGAGATATGGTTATTTGTATTAAGGTTTATTTTACAATAACAATAAAATGATTTGAATTCAATTTAAATAATAATAATAATAATAAATGGAAACCTCAATATATAGAAAAGAGAAAAAAAAGTAGATATCTCCAAATATTGAAAAATAAATGAAAGTGATTACAAATTGATAGTAGTCTACTTTTCATTTTTGGGAGATTATGATGATGATAATTAACATCCACTAAGACCGAATTAGAGGGTAAGTGATTACTTTTGATTCTTTAGAATTTTGTTTCTGTGCTCGAAAATCATTAAGAGAAGCTTTCCAAGATCACCATACTTTTGTTGAGTTAAGATGTTAGGAAGGTTGGTAGTGTGATAAATATGTTGAAAATGAGATCTAATATGGGTATAGGCTGGACAATCTAAGAGAAAGTGATTTTCATCTTCAACCTTCTTAGTGTCACAAAGGTGACACACTCTTTCATCCCATGGCATTTTAGGAATTGACCAATGCCCAGTTTCACTATGGATCTCGTGAGAATTTGTTATGATCTTAACAATTCTTATGATTATGGTTGATTACATCTTTATAATACCTTAATTTTCTTTTTTCCTCTAACTCTTTATCACACCACATTTTCTCTTTAAATTTTTATTTGACGTTTTTTTTAATAGTATCTTTTTTCTGCAAAATGGTTTCTTCCATGATTCCCCAATAGTTTAGCCAAGACCAGGCATCTTTATGCCATCCTTTCTTGAGTCGATGGTGGTTATGACTTGATTTTGAAGCAATTTTAGGTAGTCGCTTATCTTCCATGTTGTTTAACGTGTTCTTATACATTAGGTATCTAGTCATAGCCATGATTTCAATGGGGAGAGGCTTGTTTCTAAGAGGATGAGAGGCTTGTTTCTAAGAGGATGATGAGATAGGGCATATTTCCTTTAATTTTGAGATTATATGTTATAAAATTCTTTTATATATATGAAAAATATTGAAAAATAAATGGAATACTTTAAACATTTCATATTTTTATAAAAAAAAATCTCTTTGATAATGAGGTTCTTTTTTTATTGATAATGAATGCATTTTTTTAATTGATATGAACATAAGCTCCAGATAGTATAAGAAAATTAATGTTTCTTGTATTCTTGTTTAATGTCTTTCTAAGAATGAAAAAAAATATTAGATATTTAAATTTATTTTTTATAAAATTCTTAAATATCAAATTTTATTATATTAAAAGAAAATATAATAAACTTGAAATTTTGTGCATAAAATTAATTTAAGATAAGTCAATTACTACATACATTTAATTAGATATTAAAAATGTTAGACATAATTTAAAATTAAATATATCTATAACATATATATTACTACATACATTTTTATATAATTGGATGTTGAAAATGTTATAATTTATTCAATTTTAAATCTTATTATATTAAAAGAAAATATAATTAATTTGAAATTGATTGCATAAACTTCACTTAAGATAAGTCTTGTCATCGCGAAATGATGAAAATAGCCTCATCTTCGCAATGTTATGCAAATATCATGTCGTCATAATGTGACAAACAATGTCTTGCCATCATAATGTGATGAACATAGCCCCGTCGTCACAATAAATGTCTTGTTGTCGCAATATGATGACCATACGTCATTCATGTTCATCACATATCCATATGACATATGATGAACATACGATATTTATGTTCATAACATAACCAATTTTTACTTAAATTTCATGACGTGGCAATGTGATGAACATAGCCCCATCATCGCACTATCCCTATCATCGTCAATATGTGACAAACATTATCCTATCGTCACAATGTTATGAACATATCCCTATCTTCATAATGTGATGCAAATATCCAGTCATCATAATGTGATGCAAATATCCTAGCCTCCCAATGTGACGAACATATGCATGTCATCACAATGTGATGAACATAACTATGGTTGACCTTGATTGACCATGACCATGGTTGACTATGGTTGACCATGGTTGACCATGGTTGAAAATGGTTGGTCATAACCATATTGTCATAATGTGATGAACACAATGATATTGTCGCGATGTGATGAGCATGAGTGGCCATAACAATATTTTCGCAATGTGATGAGCATGTCTTGTCATAACCATATTGTCGTAATTTGATGAATATAACCATATTGTCACAATGTGATGAACATGACTAGACATAACCATATTGTCGCAATGTGACGAACATAACCTCATCATCACAATGTGATGAACATAAACATATTGTTGCAATGTGATGAGCACAACCTTGTTGTCCTAATGTGATGAACATATCCTCATCGTGTGTGACACAAATACCCTGTCATCATAATGTGACAAACACTTCCAAATTTCACTATCTGGATCTCATCCATAGTCTTGGTCTACTATGGTCATGGCTAACCATGGTCACCTATGGATAACAACTGTCAAATGTGGTTAACCATTGTAAACCATAGTCAACCACAGTGAACCATGGTCATGGTCAACCAAGGTCAACCATAGTGAAGGTCGTCGATAGTGAACGTCAACCATAGCGGAGGTCTATGAAAGTTAACTACAGTGAAGATCTATGCAAGTTAACCATGGTCAACCATAATTAACCATGTCAACCATAGTGAACCTTTCCTTCCCAAAGTCAACAAATTTCTACCAAAGTTAGCCATGATCATGACCAACCATAGTTAAGCATGGTCATTATAAATTAATGTATTATTTTTATCACATAGCCATTCGACATACGATGAACATACGACATTTATGTTCATCACATTGTCAATTTTTACTTAACTGACCTGTCATTGCAATGTGATGAACCTAAACCCCTCGTCCCAATATCCCCATCGTCGTCAATATGTGACAAACAATAGAATGTCGTTGCAATGTGATCAACATAGCCTCATCATTGCAATGTGATGCAAATATCCTGTCATCATATTGTGATGCAAATATCTTGTCGTTGTAATCTGACGAACTTAGTCCCTCCCTTGCAATGTCATGAAAATAACCATATTGTCACGATATGAAAAACATAGCCTCATCATCACACTGTCATCAACATAGCTTCATTGTCGCAATGTTACACAAATATCATGTTGTTATAATGTGACAAACACTTCCAAATTTTACTATCTTAATGTCATCCGTAGCCTTGGTCTATAATATCTCCAGGTAGAACCCCAACGGAAAATGTAATAATGTACTTAACCGGGTGAGTTGTTTTATACCTTTTGTCTTGCATTTCCATGGTGTAGTGCGCGCATGTACTGCGTAGTAAAAATGAGGATGTTGCACATTCTAGACACCGCGCGCAGCATCTTAAGTGCGTGCAATTGTGAGGCCAGTGAGCCTTTCTGTATATGATATGTTTTATAGGCCGGTGAACCAGTTATTATAAGCTAGAATGCTTATGTTTTGATTAGGCTAGAGAACCTAGATGTTAAAGGCCAGTGCACCTATTTTTGTACATGTCTCATATTTAATATAAAATACATCGCTGCGCGCAGACCGACCATGATAAAAGAGATGGGGGACTAAACTCCACTAGTTAGGGAAAGGGAGGGGCCTAAAAGTTAAGGAAAAGGGCTAAGCTAGGGAGCTTAATCCAAAAAGGAATATTATATTAATATTTCTTTTAAGTACAAAGTATGGATAATTATGTTATCCTAAGTTCTAAAGCTAGAGACAAGCGGGCCAATGTAGCGTCCAACATGACAAGTCTCAAGTTGGGGGCATGCATACATATTGTTGGGACTTAGCTCATTTTCGCAACTTCTCCATCATTTGAACCATCATCTTTCCCATGAATCATCCATCACTGAGATACACAGTCAATCATCCATGAATATTAGCAGCCATTTAACGATCCATTGTATCTTCATGACTTTACTTGAACTCGTATCCAAAGCCTTTTGTTGGGTAACTGTTAATTTGGGAATGGGATTGAAGAAGCAGGTTGTCAGGCCCGTGGGATATTGAAGAGGCAGATTGTCAGGCTCATGAACAATTCTCTAGGTGAGAGAATTGCTAGGGATTGATTTACTGAAGGTGTTGAACTTCAGCTGTAGGGCTCTGAGACTTCCTACCTGGCCTGTTGCTGAAGCTCTGGAAGGGAAGTGGGGTAGCTAAGGGACTGTTGAGTAGAAAAGGGGCACACTTCCTTGGGTGGGACATTCATGTCGAGAATGAGGGATTGTAGGTTGTTAGTTGAGTGAGCACCTGAGACAAAGTCTTTCCTGTTGTTCATGAGCCTTTATCCTGGTTAGGAACCCCTTTACCCGGGTGAAGTTTAGTCCCAGCTCGGGGGTGACTCACTGTTGAGAGTGATGAACAGTGTGGTTTAAGGCTGGGAGGTTCGTGGAAGGTCTTCACGCAGTTGGTGTTATTCTCACAAAGATAAATGTCAATTGTGTGATTAATTTACATGCTGCATTGTTATGCACGTGTTATTTTTATGGGTTTATATTATGCGTGATTATAGTTGTCTGTATGCTTATGGGTATTGCATGTATATGCTTACTGCTATTTTAGTGTGAATCCATGCATTTACATAGCATATTTATCTGTTCACGTTTTATATATTAAGCTTCCACAAGAGTTCTATGTGTGCATATGTTTGAATTGCATGCAGTTAGAAAATTATGTGACATAACTTAGTTAGGATGGTAAGTATGTTACAGTATGTTCCGCATAGAGAATATATGTGTTCTCCGGCGTAGTGTGGCTCAGCATGAATGATCGGGGATGTTACAAATTGGTATTTGAGCATGAAAAAGTGTTCTAGAGTATCATGGCCTGGCCTGTTGAAGGTTGGGAATGTTACAAAGATGGTTTCAGAGCTAAGTAAAGTGTATGAGGAGTGGCATGTCCCATCCTGTGGGTGGTTGGGTGTGTTACAAATTGGTATCAGAGCTTCAATTTTCAACACTGAGCCTGAATGGGCCGAGAAAGTCGAGTTGAAAAAAAATGTCATAGAGGATTTATTTCGAAGTGGCCAAATTTCAGTTTGTAGAGTGTCCATGGAAAAAAGTAACAACAACTGGGTGGAAATGGGAAAAATCCCCAATTTCTGTGAATGAATTCATGAGAAAATGGAGAAATTCAGTCAAGTAGTGAGATATTACTAATTTGATATCTATTCTAGCAAATTCGGACATGGAATTGGTCGAATTTGAAGTTACAGTGAAGCCATGACAGATGGAGTGGAATTCATAATTAAAATTCCCAATTCGTGAAGCGATTGGGTGAATTTGTTCCAAGAAATGTCAACCCACAATGATCTGTTGTTACACAGGATGAACTGGTGTTATTGGGGAGAAATTGGATGAATTTCATAGTTGCATAATCTCTATGGTGAATTGGGAAAAAACCCCAATTTTTGCAGCGGAATCCATGAGGAATCAATGTGCATAAAGGAGAATGTGTGCAGTGGGGCGCACCAAGAATATTGTGGCGTAGGGGAAAGCATGTGATAGTTAAAATTTGGCACTGTGCGGCAAGATATTGCCATGTTGGCGTGCATGCTACATTTCGGTACCACGCGGAAAATGTTAGCATGTAGGTGCGCGCAGTAAGTTGTTGCGCCGCGTGGAAGAATATTGTGTGCAGATGCGCGTGGTAAATTTAGCATTGCACGGAGTGCACACGCATAAGAAAGTGTGCGCAGTGTACACACACATAGTAATGGAGCACGTGGTGTGCACAGTATTGCAAAGAACAGTATGAGTATTAGTTGTCTCATGACAACATAATCAATGGTGTGTGCATATAATTGTGCGCGGTGAGGGCATATTGAACTTTGGCATGGTGCAGTGCATAGAGCAAAATGCATGTGGAATATCAGTGCGTGATACAAAAACTGTGCGCAATGGGTAATAGTGCAAGAACCAAAACTGCACGCAGTAGTTATTGGCACGACGGAGAGGAATTGCTTAATGGTTATAGTTGCACGGAAGCACTATTTACCTTGTGGTATTGTTATGCACGATAAATATGGGTGTACAGGATGAATTTTTGTGCACGCAAAGTCGATTGGAAGGAAAACAATAACAGAAAACCAACGAATTGCCACAACGTTTTATACTGTTTGAACATCATCTTTTTGTAGCGTGTTTTTGAGGACCCTCTCATGTCACTGGGTATATCTATAGAAAACATTGGCTAGATTTGGTTTGTTGTTGAATGACTGGAGGAATGGAGATGACATTTGGGCTATGGAGTCTGGAATGAGCGATGTATTATCAGAACATTGAACTATCAAAAGGAGAAGTCTAATTAAGGTGATAAGTCCAAATTTAATAGAAAATTTGCATGATATTAACAGAAAAAGAAACACACAACCTCATCGGAGCATTATTTAAAATGAATTCAGAGTTGGTTTGAGATGAAATAATATAGTCTAAAGTGCTAAGCCGAAAGCATTTCAGAGATGAATTCTAGGTTTTATATTCATCCAATTCAGACAGATGAAATCGAATTATAAGCTTACAAGGAACACATACTATAAAAAAAAACAAGACGCATATCACCACTAGTTAGAGTCTTTTCTTAAAATGTCCAAAATCTGCTACTGCATTTATATATTCATTTTAATTCCAAAATTACAAAAAGTCTACCTGCTCAGAGGACAGGTTCCTTTTCCCTTTTTTCTTCCTCGAGATAATATATATATAGAGAGAGGAATTATTTGTAGAATTCGAAATGCTCAGACCTTTGCATATTTCTAAAAGTAGAGGTAAGAAACAAAAAGGAAATGATTTAAAATAATAGATACCACCTCTGGGGCCCTTTTTCTCTGCTACCAGCTGTCCAAAATATGCTGAAATGTACTTGATTTTATTTGGATACTCACTTCATCTTAGCAATCTCCTCCTTTAAAGAATCTAACCAGACTAGTTGATTCTCTCCAACACTTTCGGTCGTTTCAGTTGTGGTTGCCTTCTTCTGTTGCTTGCTCCTTTTCTTCTTAACAACTTCCTTGTTGATGACTAAATCTTTCATAATGGGATCTAGCCTGACTTCCAACTGCGAGTCTGTAGCTGGCTCTGTGTGGAATTTAGTCGCTAGAATGTGTGCAAGTACCCTTTCCTCCTTACTCACAGGAAAAGCTACCATGTTACCTGAGTAACCAGTCTCACTAGATTTGGCGTTGTCCATGTACCTCAACTTTCTGGACACTGAAATGCTTTTACAGAGATCAAAAGGTCGAGAAAATTTGGAGATTACTCCATTTATTGATAAGTTGATGCTTCCATACTTTAGAATTGGTAGTTATAGAGCCCCAATCATGAATCACAAACAGACTTACGTCTAAGTACATCGATTTTCCATGCTCAACTAATCCATTTCAAATGATTACCTTTTGAGTTCGTCACATGGCAACATTCCCAATGAGTGAAAAGGGGTGATCTGACTAGCCATCACCCATCCCAAGAGTGGTGGTTTTGACATATTGAATCGCTTGACATCAGAACTTTGACAAAGGTGGTTTCGGCAAACCGTCTTTCACCCGATGTATCTTTGGAGGTGCCACACGTCTATTTTAAAAACCACGATAGTTTTTCCG
>ML777006.1:1455400-1467130 GCA_009831015.1 Picea engelmannii | reverse complement strand
GGCACTCAATCATATGGCATCAAATATTCTAAAGTTTCAGACTTCCATCTCATTGGTTATTCAGATTCTGACTTTGACGGAGATAAAGAGCATGGGGTGTCTACTTCAGGTTATTTGATGAATCTTGGATCAGCAGCCATCACCTGGAGATCACGAAAGCAATATGTTCCTGCTGACTCTACAACTGAAGCCAAATACGTTGCAGCAACTCAAGCCACAAAATAAATCATTTGTCTTCGGAAAATTCTTGAAGACTTGCAGGAGAAACAAATTACTTCGACGCCTCTCTTTGTTGACAACACTTCTGCAATACAATTGGCCAAAAATCCTAAATTCCATGATCTAACCAAACATATCAACACCAAATATCATTTGATTCGACATCATGTTGAGGCCAAAACCATTCATCTCAGTCATTGTTCCACTTCTGAGCAAATTGCGGACATCTTTACTAAAGCTTTGGGTCGAGAGAAATTTGAAATTTTTTGAATGATGCTTGGGATGACAAATATCCCTTCGGATTAAGGGGGGAATGTTAACTAATCTGGCGGTTCAACTCCCTAACTATCCCCGTAACTGTAACAGTCTCCAACTGTCCTGGAACTGTCTACAACTGTCCGCCTATACTATATGTATTCGCTTTTCATTAATAAAAATATCTCTATGTTTGGTGTGAACTGAGTTTTGTTATCTGGCCTGTGTACATGACACCAATTACAACCAATTATCCAAACCAGGTGTACATCAATCTAAACCAACTTTCCATCATGGTCCACCCAAAATTTGCAGTCATTCGCTGTAATGCACTCAAAATTCTGCCTCGCCACCTCTATTTAAGGGCGTATGTCTTCTTCAACAGTCCGTCTGTTCGTTCTCTGGTAGTGTTCCTGCAAGTCCATTTACATTATTTTGACTGCAGCTGATAGAGATTTTGCATGGACCAAATGGAGATGTTGGTGTGGATGGGATGATAATATACATAACAACCATTCTGGTCTGGGCGGCCACGAATCCCTTCAACACAGGGTACTGTCAAGGAGATGCTTTAGCTCCCCTGGAGGTAGTGACAGGTGCGTTGGCATATTCGGGAAGAGACCATACTCTGGTTATCCCGGTGAGTTGTTAGTGGATAAGATGAGCAAGGCAAGCTACGCTCATATTCTGGTTATCCCGGTGAGTTGTTGGTCGATAAGAAGAGCACGGCAAGCTACAACACTTGGGGGTCAACAATCGCATGTTTCTTTTTCCAAGCATGTGAGAGCCCTCTAAGTTTGCATGCGAAACAACGCTTTTTTGACTATTTAAGAGTCAAATCAACATCCCACAAAGTTGGCCCGAATGCCTGAAACTATGGATGTGTATCACCAGTAGAAAGTGAAATGTATTCCATGAATCTATTACTATTTGTTTACTGGGAGTGGCAACGATGCATGGATATTAAGTTGTAAAAAGCTTGTCTTCTCCCCCAAGAAGTCTCAATCAATAAAAAGGAAACAATTTTTCATTTTAAATTTCTTCATTTATTTTTTATTTTAAATTTATGGAGAGTACGTCTTACAGCACAAATGCAGGGAATGACAGGTATGAAAATTTTGCCTGTCAAATATCAAAAGCGCGCTAAAATACCTTTATTTATATTCGATGCTCTGTGATTAAACTGAAACCAAATTGTGAACTATTAAGTAGGAAAAGTAAACAAACGTCCAAGATTATCAGATACTGCGACTGTTCGTTCATGTTCATTCTTGAGACGTCTTTCCATTTATTGTCTTTCGTATTGCGAAGGGTGACCTGAGAAAATTGGAACATTTAGAAGATTTGATGGGATTAGGTGACTCTATCCCATCTGCATCGACTTTTCGTGAAACATTTTTCATGCCACGAATCATCGAATGATTGTTAAAGACTTGCATACACGATTTGCTTGGAAACCGGATAGATTCAATTCCAGATAATGAATTCTTTTGTTGTCCGTTGTACTGTAGTTGATTTCGACGTATGAACATAGCTTAATGAATGTATGAAAACCAAACAAACTTAATGATTGTAGTTACTTTCGCTTTGTGAATGACGTCCAAGATTATTACGTCGCAAGGCGTATACCTATTGACAATTGGACAGATTTAATAGGGGTTTAGTGCTTATGGCTGTGATTTCAATCATTAACTTCCTAGCTATTATAAAGACATCCACTTATGTGTTTACCTTTTTACATTTCCCTAATCATATTTAAAAATTAATTTGATAGCTAACTGATTGCCACTTAAGTGATTAACAGAAATTAAAATATTAACACCAGATAAATGAAGCTCAACCGTTTATTTGTTAATAAATAATAAAATTTAATATATTTTTTTAAGGATTCTTTTCATCTTATTAACCTTTGGACGTTGATCAATCACAATTATGTAGCTGTGCTAGTCTTTATGAATAATGTGAGTGCATTCATTGATTCATTGTCAGCAGTTCTTGGGACGTCTCGCAAATCATTGCCATTCTTGCCATGCGCCTCATTTCACATGAACAATTGAAAGATTTGATCGGCTGGCTAGACTGCTCCTAAGGTGACGCTCTCGTCTATTTCTATTTTTCACAGGCATTCATCCATAATTGTTTGAGTTTCTCTGTATTAGGTTGGAAGTGATGTATGTGATGGACTGCAGTCTGCCGTCCAAATAAATTGACGATTGATCCATCCCCATGGTTCGTTCTGTCAGATTATATAAATATAAATATTAATATATAAATTAAATCAAATTGAAAATGTTGAAAAAAGCTTGTACAATTATTGTATTCGAACTTTTCAACATCAACGGGCTAGTTTGTTAGTAAAATCATTACATATGCTCACACGATTGTAATAAATTCTCTCTCAATAGAAATTTTAGTTTTCCCTCGTATTATTTCTTAGTGCATGCAATGTGGTTAATAATGTTTATATTGTAATTGGTTATTTTTTAATTAAAATTAATTGCTTGTATGTATTTTTTTTTTTTAATGTAATATTCTTTAAAACAAATATTCTTATAATTAAAAATATATTTTAATTATATTGTTTTTATATTATAATTAATTGATTAGTTGGTGTGTAGATATGTATACTATTGTTTATCAAGCATAAGGAACTATTATTTACTTTATGTATGGAATGTCCATACTATAAGGAGGTATGGAAAGAGGTGGAAAGCTAAATAAGTATGGGAAAATTTCATAAAGAAGTCTCAAAGAGGCCTTCATAATATGGTGTAATATAAATGAGACGTTCAAGATCAAATCAATATCTTTCAAAATAGCTTTCCAAAAATCTATTCTTGTTGTGAGAAATCTAAAGTTGTTTAAAGACAAAGAGACACTTCCCATCAAATGTTTTATTCAAATCATAAATGTTTTAAATTTCTATCCATAGGTGCATGAAAAAACTATCCCTCATAGGATGTTAAAATGTGACAATAATCAATATTTGGTGACGTAAACCAGTTGAAGTTTGTATAATTGGTGGTAGTTATTGTAACTACGTATAGATGTACATCTATGAAGCCTAATGGATTTATCTAGTGGGTAAGCTTGATTGTAATCATATCTTGAATAATAAAAATATTAATACATTTCCCGTGGATGTTTCTTTGACACACCATCAAGGTTTTACCACGTAAATCTCGTGTGTTATCGTTTTATCTTTATTTTCATTTTTCCTTCATTTATAATTGTATTTAGGCTTTTAAATACCAAGAAGTGGTATCAGAGTGAAGGTGAAGGAGGTGATTGAGAAGTTTGTCAGAGCATTGGTCTGAGGAAGGCATGAGATTTTTTAGTGTCACTCGTGGAGGTAGATTCGAAGTATGTCATCGAGGGAAACTCCCAACACATGTAGTAGAAGATCCATCAAGCGCGGAGGAAACTGTTGGCACAAGAGCAGACCCAGGGCTCAACGCTTCAACAACGTACCAACAAAACCCTAACTACCGACCCTTTCAGCAACACCTGCGAAACAGATGAAGTCTCACCCGAGGAAGAGGCAGAGGTGGTTGCATGACTCAAATGTCTGCAACATAGCTAAGACATAGATCTATGATTACACCACTCTAACAAAACACTTAGCAGTTAACATTCATCATTATTTAACCCTTATTCACATTGCAAATCTGAAACCTAATTACAGAACAACGCAGTATTCTCCCAGATCTAACACATCTAAGCACTTAGCACATGGAAAAAGATTAAATCTAGCATTTATTCACATCAGTTAAGCACTAATCTATCATACTAATTTCATCTAAACATTCATTACTGCACTTAAGCTTAAATTATATACACAGATAATAACCAAAATGCATAAAGCAACCATAACACAAGATATATGTGGTTCACCCCAGTGCGGGGCTACATCCACCAACTCTTCTCTTCTTTATTATCTTCTATCAAGCTTCTTACAGGCACAGAGCATCAAAACCTTACTCCTCAAAGGACATGAGATCTACGCGCACCTCGTCAGATCCTCCTTCCCCGAGTTAGATCACAACACCAAGCCTCCTTACACAGTCTGTGCAAAAAACACTATAGACGATCCACACTTAGCTTACAGCCTCAACATACACTAAGCACAAAGCCTCTTACAATTACTTTCACTTTAGCACAATACTTAGCACCTAGCAACACACCCATACATCCTTACTTACATTGCCTAGCTTTCTATTTATACATTACAAAAGGGCCTGAACATGGGTAAACCCATGGGTCGACATCCCATACCCGTTACATAACCCCTAATCTAAAAACCTTCCCTAAAAAGAGGTCTAGATCCTGCGATATCCACTTCGACTTGCGCTCCACCTTCAACCAGCCTGTCGAAGTCCCAAAAGAGATTAAACATGACCAAGGATATTCAAAACTTGGTCAAGGGCCAACAGACCCCCAACACTCACCTGTGACTTGTCTCTAGTCACTCTGGTCTGAGTAACTCTACCTCAAAATCCTTAATCTTGGCTCGAGCTGCTTCAACTTATTGTTGTGCTAAGGCCTCTTGCTCAACGAACTATTGAATAACTACCTCGTTCACAGGTCCCTCTAAACGTTGTTCTACCAAAGTGTCTACACATTCTAGCTTTGCTCCTCAACCTTCAATCTCCTCAAAAAGTAGGCAAGTTGCATCCTAGACTGGCTGGAGCTTCTGAGTCACTTCCATGACTTTGCTTTGTATGGCATGGACCTGTTGCTAAGTCATGTATTGTTCTTGGGATATTTTTATTCGCTCGACTGTTGATAAGGGATTTAACTGTGCTTGTACTGTTGTTTCTTGTTGCTTTTCTTTCTAGAGTTGCGACTCTAGTGTTTTCAGTTCAGGGTCCTCGGTAAGGCGCTCATAAGTCTGTGCACTACAACTGCTTAGTTATTTACATTCCACGACTAACGATTTGATCCTTTCAACTGCACTCTGGGAAGTTTCTTCTCTCTGGTCTCACACTTCCTGCGAAGTTCTTGGCACTGTTTGTAACTCCAATTCCACTACTCTCTGTTGAATCTACTAAATGGATTCAACAAGATTTGCCACTTGATTCTCCATGAGGTCTTCCTCCATTTGCTCTAAGCCCATCATAGAGTGAAGTGATCTGTGGACTTCTTCTTTAACTCCAACCTGCTGCACGAACAATTGTTATTTCTCCCGCTGGATCTGTGCTCTATCCTCTTCGAACTTGATTTGGAGGTCGTCCTTCTCTTGTTGCACAACTTGGTGTTCCTCTATGATTTCCTCTTATGCTTTCTTCAGGGCCACTGTGTCTTGTTCTTTTTCTTCCTACATGCGATGAAGGTGAGCTTAGGTTGCATCAATTATTCTACAGAGTTGGGTAGGCTCATCTCCCAACTCTGTTTCTTCTGATGGCAGGGGCGCAGTGGACACTACGCGGCTGGAGTTAAGGGCTTGTTGTACTCCTCTCAGCTTTGCTTCAATCCTTCCATACATTGTTTCTTGTTTGGCTTCAATTCTCTACAAAATATATTCTGAGGCATCTGATAAAACCATGATATTGAAGTCGAAGTCATCAACCATGAGTACAGTCTGCAGCTTTAGATTACTCGCTTGGGACTTCTTCCATGATGTAGGTTTCATTGGGGAAACCTTTCTTTTCTTGGATGTCTCTTCCTCTTCAAGGGGGTTCCTAGGCAGTGTTACTTCACCTTGCTTCTGATTTTCTTCTTCCCCTTATTTCTCTTCTTTCTTCAATTCGTCATCTCCTCCTCTGCTAGGTGAATCTGATGCAGTCTCTTCTAATGTGTTGTGCACTTCCTGTACATCTTCCTTCTTTTTATTCCTGCTACTGCTGGGTGCATCATACTCTTCGCGAGTAACCACCGGATTTACAATGAGGTTGGGGTCGGAAAGTGATGCTTGGTCGACTGGTATAAGGAACTCTACGGGCCATATCTTAGTGATTTCTTCCAGGTCCTCCTTTGTGATATTGTAGTAGGAATGAAGCTTTTCTTTACTTTCATCTGCACGCGTAGTAATATATATACAATGCCTATCTGTGCGGAACTTCATAAGGGGCCTGAACCTGTCTAGGGTGTTCGACGTCATATGAGGGAAATACTCAATAGCCCTCTTCAGCTGCAGGTAGTAGGTATGGAATACTGTGTTCGACTACCATTGTTTCCCCATATCGCTCGAATACTAAAGTGTGGTGAACTTCGTAGCTAGTGGCTCAAATGGCTCAATGTCAGGGAAGGTCACACCTTCCGGCATCTCCCAAGTAGTGAATGTGATGAGGATCAACAACCAATGAAAATGGAACTCATAGCTGGGTAAAATCATGAATCTGGGTAACACTTTCGTGACAATCGGGTCTCCAAAATTTCTAGCAGAAATTTTTCGGCCGAACAAATGTTGCTTACAATGTTTTTTGGATGAATTAATTTCCCATGGTAAGCATATTTCGGCTGAAAGACTTTTTGGCCGAAACGTTTATTTTTAACGAATTCAGTTAAAAACTAGGTTTCGGTCGAAAGAATATTTCGGCCGAAAACTTGAAAATGGGACTGTTTGCAGGAAACTGCAAATTCTCTCCATCTTACTTCATCTTTGGAGGTAGCGGACTCCTACAAATACTCAGAATTTAGTTTGAGAATTGATACCAACATTTTTAAAATTGAATCTACTTTCATTGGGTATAATTTGTTTTCATTTTCATTGTTTTTATCTAATTTTATTTAATTTTATAAAAAAATCACTGCATAATATTTTTAGGTGAGATTATGATTTGGTGAAATGAAAAATCTATATCTCTAAAAATACACAATGGAAAATTATGGAAAATTTATATTCATAATTGTTAAACTGTTCTCTTCAAAATGGTATTTTTAGATTTTACTTTTAAGTAAAAATTCAGATAGATACAAGGTGTAGAAAAACACGTGTTTAAAATCTGCAACGTTTTCATCTTGGTCAACTTCAAAAAATTCTAGAAATTATAATATTCATCCGATAGATTCAAAATTATAGTCATAATAAAATAGAGTCTCTATAGATTGTTGCAGTGTATTTCATTTCTTAAAAAAATAAGTTTAATAATAGATACATTGTTGTGGAAAACAATAACTCATTATCATTCCTTTCATGTTTAAGGAACACATTGTTAAACAATTGTCAAATTGACATATCAAATCTTGATAAAAAAAAATTTGAAAAATAGTCATTAGAAATATAACAAAATTATTCACAAGTTTTGTTTTTACTGTAAAGTGAAATTCTAAATAAAAAAAATACTTTTGTTTGCCGGAAGTTGAAGAACTTGTGAAAATACAGTTTTTTTTGTCATAAAACAAGCAAAAGTGTTACCCATCTTCATGATTTTACTGAGCCTTGATTCTGAGCTTTGAGACAATCCAGTTCTAATTGATTGACTAGGTAACTAACCTAGTTCATCTATAGTCCTTCCACGCATTTTCCTGCGAAGTCAACGACAAACCCTATGACCTACATGGGTCTATTCTTTAGACTAGCTTACCAGCAATAAACTAGAAAGCAAGGCGTACTGTGACATTCTGAATGGAGGCTACCTTGTAGCCTCACGTCCCTTTCTCTACATCGTCGTAGGTGTCTTTGATCTTCTGCACCAGGGCACGATCTATAGCCTTGCCTAGATAAAAGTCTTGCGGGTCTGGTCCCTGTATGCTCAATCTGGTGATCCTATGGATTAGTGTCGGATCGACGGTGATGTGTCTGTCTAACCATAGATAGCCACCATGGAAGCACGACAACAGGAGATTAACACAAGCGTTAACCTCTTGTTGCCTTTCAAAATGTGGTATCTTCATCACGTTCAAGACAGTGGACCTCGCGATGTCCATAGTCCACGGCTGGGGGATGATCTTCGACTTCTTCCCCTTGGTCTTGGTCAATTATTTATGAGGTGTGAGCATGCCATGGCTCTTGCGGTCTCCTAGGTTATAGTTACTGATCTTTAAGGTTGGAATCCTCTCCAACTGCGGTCTGACTACTTGTATTCCCTTCGGGAGGTACATAGTGATCACTGTGTAGTCAAAGTCCCTCGGGACACTATCACAACTCACCACACCGGCCAGGGGTGGGATGTAGTTGGGTAGGATGGATGGAATTAGCTTCCCATTCACCAAGTCATCACGATGCTTGGTTCTTTTCTCGGTCATGGCTTGGGATGGTCCAGATCCACGAGCAGTCAACGGGGAGGTTTGCACTCCTCTCATCTATGAGGCTTGGATGCCTGCGAACATCACCTTCTCGTCCATGAGGTATATTAGAATATCTTCGACAACTTTTTCTTCTACGCTAATGGCGTTTGATATGCACACTCGAGATCTGATATCTTAGGTCGGTGAACAATACTCAATGTAACATAATGGATGGCGAGGTCTCAATGATCACTAATCGAAATCAACTAGTTCTTTGTGGGCTATGATAATCACAATTGGAAAAAGTGTTCTCAGTGCAATGCTCGATGGGATAAATATATATTGTCGTAACGGTTTCTTTTAACGGGTCACAAATCTTTATTCAATGCAATTCCATCCATTATGGCGCAGTCCCAACGGTCCAATGGCAAACTTTCGAGCCATAACTGCTTTCCTAACCACTCGAGAGCATCGCTTGAATGGTCATATTGCCTCCAACGATCATATTTCTTTGTCATGGCGATGTGCCAATCTATGCTGTACTGATATTCCGACGAAGTTTGAGTTCTAGAAACCTTCCTTCTACGAAGTATTCTCTAGAATTTCTTGCAATTTTTCTAACTTTGCCCTATTCTTACTGAGATTTATGGCCTTCTTTCCTATGATCTGAATAACTGGTTTCCTCTTTCCATTATCGCTCTTATCTCCTATTGACATGATAACTTCGCACTATGGAGAGTCTTTCATAGGATTCAAGGGTAATACTTCTTCTCTTTCTGGGGTAGGTGCTCTACTCTCTTGTACAGAAAGGTAGGTGTCTCCAATCTTTCTGTGTATTTTCAACTTCGACGTCCATATCTTCGACTAGTTCTCTTGTTCTTCCAGTAAGTGCGCTATTCTCCTAGCCATGAAATCTCTTAGTTATTGCTTTTTCTGTTCTAGATATTCCTTTTCTTGTTTCCTTCGCATCTGATCTTTCTCAATCCAGGTTTTTCCTAACAAGATAGCAAATGGGGCATTGTTCTCAACAAACTTAATGATCTCAAATTATTCTTTTGTCGAAGTTCCATGAGCACTCATAGATATCTGGGTAAGTCTTCCACATAGCATTATCAACTTTCCTATAAATAATCATATTCCTCCTAATGAAGGAACCATAGCAGGCTTTCCCAAAATTTCCCAAGTTCTTTTTGTCATGATGGTCACCTGTGTTTCCTCATCTAGGACACAGTGTATATCTAAGTCTACTATTCTTGTTTCTATGTACTCTTTCTCTTTTAAGACCTCTGATAAGTTGATATTTTTGTGATCATTCAAGGTTTCTTTCATCTATAGTAATACAGTCTCTAATTCTTTCTAGGGTTCTATCATATCCTTAGTTTCTTAGCTTGTCTCATAGTTTTCTTGTTTCGTATTCATCTTTTCAACTTTAGCAATCATTCTAGGACATTCCAAAACTTCATGGTCCATAGCTTTACAACAAAGACAACTAGGTCTTCTACCAGGGAATTCCTTAGAAAGATGTCCAAGTCTTCCGCGACTATAACAAAGGGTTAATCCTCTCTTTCTCTTAAATGATCCCCAACCTTTCCTGTACTACGCACTGGGATCACAGTAACTAACCTGCAAAAAATTCTTTCTAGGATCCTACATCCATTTGTTAGTCCAAAGATTCTTTCTATGCACAGGAATAACATATCTTTCATTGCTTCTATCAGATCTATTCATATCAAATCTTCTTTCTTATAATTGTGCCCTAGTTTTCAGACTGTGACAAAATTTATCAAACATACCTAGATCCATACTTTCGAAACAATTTTTTTTACTTATCTTACCTTTCTTAAAGCACAAATATTTAATATCTTAAGTATTTTCTTCAGATCGAACTTCTCTTCTTAGCACAGAGCTTCACAAGTCAAGTAGAATACTATGCACTAAAGTAGCAGATCTATGCACAAAGCTTTCTTTTATTTAGTTCCCAGAAATCATAGTTTTAGGTCCCAACAACAGAACCATTTGTTGGCACAGGGGCAGACCCAGGGTTCAATGATTCAACATCGCACCAAAAAAACCCTAACTACCGTCCCTTTCGGCAACACCTGCAAAGAAGATGAAGTCTCACCCGAGGTAGAGGTAGGGGTGGTTGCAGGACTCAAATGTATGCAACCTAGCTAGGACACAAATCTGTGATTACACCACTCTAACAAAGCACTTAACAATTAACATTCATCAATATTTAACCCTTATCCAAATTGCAGATCCAAACCCTAATTACAGAACAACGCAGTATTCTACCAGATCCAACACATCTAAGCACTTAACACATGGAAAAAGATCATATCTAGCATTTCTTCACATCACTTAATCACTAAGCTATCATACTAGATTCATCTAAACATTCATTACTGCACTTAAGCTTAACTTATATACACAGACAATAACCAAAATGCACAAAGCAACCATAACACAAGATATACGTGGTTAACCCCAGTGTGGGGCTATGTCCACCAACTCTTCTCTTCTTTATTATCTTCAGTCAAGCTTCTTACAGGCATAGAGCATCAAAACCTTACTCCGCAAAGGACATGAGATCTATGCGCACCTCGTAAGATCCTCCTTCCCCGAGTTAGATTGCAACACCAAGCCTCCTTACATAGTCTGTGCACGAAGCACTACAGACGATCCACACTTAGCTTACAACCTCAACATACACTAAGCACAGAGCCTCTTACAATTACTTGCACTTTAGCACAATACTTAGCATCTAGCACCACACCCATACATCCTTACTTACATCACCTAGCTTTCTATTTATACATTACAAAAAGGGCCTAAACATGGGTAAACCCATGGTCCGATATCCCATAGCTATTACATAACCCCTAATCCCAAAAACTGCCCTAAAAAGGGGTCGAGATTCCATGATCTTTGCTTCGGCTTGTGCTCCACCTTCGACTAGCCTGTTGAAGTCCCAAAAGAGGTCAAACATGACCAAGGATCTCCAAAACTTGGTCAAGGGACAACATAAACCAAAGGGGCCTCTTGTCCCATTTGTTGGATATTCGTGTGTAGAGGTATTAGTTATAT
>ML777006.1:1433884-1444611 GCA_009831015.1 Picea engelmannii | reverse complement strand
GAAAGTCTACTTTTGGTTATTTGTTCCTATTAGCTGGAGGAGCAATATCATGGAAAAGTGCAAAGCAAACTATCACTGCTTCATCCACTATGGAAGCTGAATTTGTGGCATGCTTTGAGGCCACGGTTCATGGATTGTGGTTGAGAAATTTTATCTCAGGACTTGGGGTTGTCGACTCTATTGCCAAGCCGCTGAGGATTTATTGTGATAATGCTGCAGCTGTATTCTTCTCTAAAAATGATAGGTATTCTAATGGTGCTAAACACATGGAACTGAAATACTTTTCCGTAAAAGAAGAAGTTCAGAAACAACGAGTGTCAATTGAACACATAAGCACACTGCTTATGGTTGCAGATCCATTGAAGAAAGGATTGCCACCAAATACATTTAAGGAACATGCTAACATAATGGGAATTGAACGTAGCACATAAAAATTGCTACTTCTATGATATGGATCACACAATGATGTGTGTCTTATTTGACAATTTGAGATCTTAATAAAGGTGTTTTTGTTTGATAAATCATGTTTTAAATATGTACGTACATGTATGAGAATAAATGCATAATGACAGGAATAGTCTCTGACAAGGGACATTATTGTTGGACCTTATGAAGTCTCTCCTTGTTTACAGACTAATTTAAACAAGTTACTAATGTTGTGGTACATGAAAGGGACTATGTCGTCTTATTGACATGGAACCGTCACGACTCGCATTACTAGGTTGTTTAATTATAGTATTATGATGACCAAACTGAAAACCAAGATGAATATGACTTATGGCACACCTAATGTCTACTCTGTTAAAACTCTAACATTAAGTTATCATATGTGCCAAGTGGGAGAATGTAAGACTAATTTTGTAAATTTAGTGTCTAAATGACTCATATGAAGAAACAGTTACGAAAACTGCCATCTTGGTAACGGAATGGTTGAATCTCCTACTCTGATGGACAGGTGGAGAATAACCATCTTGGGGAAACCGGTCCTCTCTCTGCCTATAAAAGAACCTTCAAGAATACCCATCAAAATCGATCTGAAGGTGCGTATGGCAGCAGGTTATGAGAGAGATACTCGATTTCCAGTCTGAACAGAGGGTTCCAGCAGAGGGTTCAGTGCAAACTCAATTTCCAGTTCTGTGCAAGGCTCGTAGCAAAAGGAACGGAAAGGATTCGAATATCAAATGGATCCAGGTAATAATGTAATTAAATTTCGCTGCAATATAGACCAGGTTCAAAACTAGAAGGTTCTAGGTCCTGCAAATAACATTTAGTTTGTTATTTTGTAAACTTCTAACATTACCATGAATCATAACCTAGCATAAAGCATTAATATTATGGAGAGAGTTGTATTTCCAAATAAGAGCCGATAGCTTGGATTGACGGGGTCCAAGATTTCACTTTAAAAGTTGTTGAAAACGGTCTTTAATCGAATAGATTTTAGAGTCCCAACATCACTCATTTCCATGGAGAGAGTCAATTGGTGCACATCCTTCGAGGAGATGGTGAAGCATAATGACCAAGGGACCCAAATGCTCATGGGGTGTGATTTTCCTCTAGCATTTCCACTTGCCATTTCTTGTCTAGATTGAGAGATTAAACACCTTGATGAGTCCACTTCTATTTCCCCAATCCTTTAGGAGCTGCATGTCCTCACAATTTCTCAGTGGGGGATTCCCCATGATAATTTCAGTCCAAAGATTGATTGAAGTCACATTTCCTGGAAACAAAGATAATTGGGATTGAATTAAAGCAACATCTTCTTTAATGAGTTTCCATATTAGAGAACCTTTGGTATTTGAGAGAGATGTATCAAGACAATGGAGTATGGAGTGATTGAAGTATCCAGAGAGAAGGGATATCTTCCACCATTCATTTGTCCCAAAGATTAGACGCCAAACCAATTTTGCGCCCAAAAAAACATGCATGAAGGGGGGTTCCCTGATAATCAATTCGCCTTTGTCCGTTGCCGGGCAAACTGTTGACGTGTTGACTAAGTGGAATTCTTTTGTGTTTGTTTTTTCTCCTTCCCATATGAAACGCCTATTGTTCCTGGTCATTTGATTAGCAACCCCTTTGGGAGCCAGAATAGTTGCACATTGAAATGTGGTCAAAGAGGACAGAACATATTTGATTAAAACTATTTTACCTATGGGATTAATCCATCTTGTACCCCGCTTATGAATGTGGTCTGCATTTTTCTAAGAACCTCTTGCAAAACTTGGGAGGTGGGATTTTTGAAAGTGATTGGCATTATCGATAATTTAAAGAGGACCATTTCCGCAAAGTGAGAAAGTCAAAAATCCTAGAAATTGTTTGCTGCAACACTATGTAATATTCCAACCATATATTTGACTTTTGATGCAGTTGATAATTTGACCGCTTGATGCCATTAAGAAGTTGTACAAGACCTTTTTAAAGCTCTTGGCAATTATTATTGATGATGAGACCCCTAAAAGAAGCATATCATCAATAAATTGTGAGTGGTTAATTCAATTTAGCCTTATTTCCAAGCGTAGCCCTGGGAGTCTCCCCATTCATCTTTCATGTTCAAGATTTATGCTTAAAGACTTTTCCACTAAGATATATAAAGTAAGGGATTGAGGAAAACCCTAACGCAAACCTCTAGTGATTCGAAAGAATGAGGTAGGTCTTCCATTTAAAATTGTAACTATCCACAAGGAGCTTATACAGGCCTGAATCCATTCTATAAAGGCCCTCTTTGAATCCAAATTTCCAGTGGACAACAAAAAGAAAAGAGTGCTTGATTTGATAAAAATCGTTTTCCATATCTATTTTGATAACAATTCATTTTTCTTTGTTGATTGAATTGTTGTAAATGGTCTCTTGTATTATTATGATGATCCCGGTGGATATTGGTAGCCACCCACCTATTCCACTAATTCACAATGGCTCCACATCTTGGTAGTTTTTCTACATATTGTTGGGTCCCAAACATAGGCGGCTATTTTGAGGCCCTAAAAGACATATTTTTTGACATTGTAGCACCAATCATGTAGTCAAAGGAAGAAGTTAGGTCGTTCATAATGTGTGTTTATTGGATAGACCTTTCTGACAGACTACCGAGCACCCCAAACGAAGATTGTATGCAAAAGTTACACCCTTGGGAAGTTGACATATCAACTAACCACATCAAGGCCCATAAACCTTTTCGCGTTTCATCTTCTTGGGTTAGGGTTTTGGATGTTTATAGTTTTCCCATTGATTATTTATGTTAAAAAGGCCTTTATAGCCTTTTTTTGAAACAAATTCTTGCAAATGAGCATAGAGGACACATTTCTCTATTCAAGGATAAGATACCACCATTTTAGATAGTTGGTGTGCTTTACATTTACAATCTTTTGTATTCAAAACAATCATTAATAGAATCTATGTTTAACTATATTACTGTGTTCCTTGCAATATCTTTGTGTGTTTCCTTGTTAAATCTATGCTTTCATGTCATTCTCAATATAATCTGGATCCATGGTTCAGAGCAATCTTCTCTTTGTTGTTTATCTATGCATGTCCACAACGAGGTGAGGCTATCGAGATTTAGGTCTTGAACTCATTGAGCTTGAGGAAGAACACTCCCACCTTCCCAAGAAGCTGCCCTATTGTTCCCTCCACAACAAACCACTAAAATTCTCTATCTTAGAGGGTTTTAGTGGCTACCTTCTTATTAAACTTTAAGCAAGGAATTTGTCACTACTAACTTGACTAGGTATTCATACATAAAACTACTATTCTATATGCAATCTCTAAAAATAATCTAAGGCAGTTTGATTGGTAGAAAATTTTCAAACTTCATTTCCCAATATGCTCCATCTTCCATCCACTAATGGAACATTAAGCTCCTTTTGTAAAGCTCCTTTGTGACTGTGTGCATGCTCTCTAGTCATATGATCTTTTCCCAAAGGTTGTTGGGTCTCCTTTGTTAGACTTTACCCTATCCTATACTTCTTGATGACTCCTTCCGACAATCCTATCTCGACAGTATCATCAAGAGGTCATATTGAAAGAGATTGCATGTATCGAGCATTTTTCCTCCCAACTTGTAATGTTCCTGACTTGGCTATTCTAGGAAACTCTGCTAATATGTATGTAGGATTATTTTTTCACAACATATAAATGAGCATTCAAATAATAATGGTGACAAAAGAATGCAAAGATTATATTATGAATTTTTTGTGGAGTACAAATTTCGAATGCGGATGAATAAAATGAATGACTTGGATAGATCAATGGCAAAAGGATCTTAGCCAAAATACAAAAGAAACTAAAACAATAATACCCGATACTCGAAGAATGTTGAGGAATGCAATGGATGAGATGAAGAACTAATGTGGATATGCCAGGTCATACGACAATTGCTGGAAGTCTGGAAAGTTTGACCTGGTGGCTATACCTCTCGGAAATGCTTGGAAATTGTCCCAAACAATGTGCCCTGCTCTACCTCACAACCCTGGTGAATGTCCGGACATCAACTAGTGTATCTGGTCCCCATATGGATAACTCTGGGGGAAATGTGCCCCCTCTGCTCTGGAAAACTGCGCCCTAGTGATTCCACCGTCTGAATCGGCTGATGTGTGTCTCAAAATGATCACCTAGGTCTACTGGGAAATGGGTCGGAAGGATTTCCCCAGATCTGAACTGATGATCGCTCGAGAAATCCAAATGTGTCCTCCCCAAGTGTTGCACACCCGATGCCCAGAAAGTGGGCCCTAGATGATTCCTTCGTCGGAATATGACGAGTAATTAGGAAAAATATGTCCATTGCCTTCCTCTCAACTGGGTCGGAGGGGAATCTTTGAACTCTCCTTGAAAGGGACAAGTCGATCCACTGAACCTCCTCAGAAGTTGTGCCCTCACCTTGAATAAGTGTGCCCTTGCTGCTGAAACCTATGTAACTACTTCTAAAGAATGATGTAAGACCTATGCCATCTCCCCAATGACTAGGGTGTGTCTCTCAACACCGAAATCAACCAACTGGTGTCTTCCTCTTGGAATCCACTGAACTATCTCTCTTGAGATGTGCCTCTCTCCTCAATGACAAGTCAAAATATACATAATGATGAATTAGGTCATTGAACCTTATCTTATAGATGCTCGAAACCCTAATTCATCGTTGACTTCTAATTTTAGCTTGTCTATTCTATTTTTAGTTCAAATTGGCTTAAAATCATTTTTAGCCACTTTTGGCTCAATGTCACTTTTCGAATATAACACCTTTGACTGAAATGACCTCTAGTAACCCTATTTACCCTGTTATGGCCCTGGATATAGTCTAACAAGGTGGCTTATACCATTAATCCTCAACTCTGGAGCTCCTATTTGGAAACGTAAATTACAGTCCTCTCTTCCTGAAATTGCTTGTCCTCAAGAAATACCAATCGAGGGTGTTGAAACACCTCCTCTCTCTCCGAAGTAGCCTCCTCTATTGGAAGCCCTCTCCATCTGATCAAACACTCTTCGATGACCCTGCTCCTCAGTTTCTACTCCCGGAACTCTAATACATCCTCCAGAACTAACTCCAACTGTCCCTCTTCATCCAATTGGGGAATCTCCTCTAATGTGTTGATGAATTGTCCCATTGCCTTTTTGAGGAAAGATATGTGGAACACGTTATGAATCTTGTTCCCCTATGGAATATCTAGCTCATAAGAAACCTTGACTATTTGATACATGATCCTGTAAGGGCCATAAAATCTAGGCTTCAACTTCTCGGCCCCACTCTTCTTTAGAGATGATTGTCTGTAAAGTTGGAGTCTCAAGAAGACCAGATCCCCAACCTCAAAGTTGCGCTCCATCCTGTGCCTGTCCACACTCATATTCTGTCGGTTCTGTGTTGTCTACATGTTCTCTTTCAACAACTTAAGAATCTCCTGACTCTCTGTGATCCAATCCTTGGCCTTGGGAGCTCTTCTCTCCCTGAAAACCAAGTATATCAAAGTGGGAGCAACATATCCATACAATGATCGGAAGGGTGTCATACCAATGGACATGTGGAAAGTGGTGTTGTACCAATGCTCTTCTAAATGTAGCCACTTGACCTGTGTTCTCCGATGTCCACCTACATAGTTCCTCAAGTACCCTTGAACCTGCTTGTTGACAATCTCAGTCTACCCATTTGTCTAAGGGTGATAGCTGGTGTTGGGTGTCAACTCTATCCCCACCAATCTAAACAACTCCCTCCGGAATGTCCCAATAAACCAACTATCCTTGTCATTGATGATGTTCCTCGACAACCCATGAATTCTGAAGACCTCCTTGAAGAATAAATCAGCTACTTGAATTGTGTTGTACTATGTCGGTATGATATAGAAGTGAGAAAACTTGGTCAATCTGTCGACCACTATATAGATATAGTCCTTACCCTGGACCTTGGGTAGGCTTGTGATGAAGTCCATCGATATGCTTTTCCATTTCTTCTCTGGAATAGGAAGTGGCTGAACTATCCCTCCTGGAAGAGTATGCTCTAACTTGTTCTACTGGAAAGTTACACACTCACTAATGTGTCTCATGAAATCTTGTTTGAGGTCCTTCCATGAGAAATTCTCCCTCATCTATCTGTAGGTTTTGAAAAACCCATGATGGCCTACTAGTGGTGAATCATGAATGACTATGAGGATCTTCTTCTTGAGCCCCGAATCTGGCACTAAGTAGACTCTGTCCTTGTAGAATATGACATCATCAATGACCCTATACCTGCCATCCTCTACCTTCCCATCCATAACCTCACAAGAGAACTTGTTCTTAGAATATTCCACTAACAAGTGAGATTTTCAATCTGCTGAAATCTCCATCAAAGAACATGTCACATGTCTCCTCGATAGCACATCAACCACAATGTTCTTCTTCCCCTTGACATACTTTATGTTGAAGTTAAATTTATGTACCTTCATCACTCATTTCTGTTGGCGCTCACTGAGGTCCTTCTGCTCAAGGAAATACTTCAAGCTATTGTGATCCATTTTGACCACAAATTTGTTGCCTACCAAATATTGTCTGAATTTGGTCAAGGCATGCATGATTTCCAACATTTCCTTGTCATAGATGGAGTACAACCTCTTGGGATTACCGATCTTCTTGCTCTCGAATACAATGGGGTGTCCTCCCTACATCAAAACTTCCCTGATACCCTCGTTGGATGCATCACACTCTAATACAAATGGCAGAGTGAAGTCTGGCAATTCTAACAATGGACATGTGCCCATGACTTCCTTCATGTGATCGAAGTCTTTCTCTGACTCATTGGTCTAGATGAAAGCCCCTTGCTTGGTGATATCCATTAGTGGTGCTCCAAGATGAGAAAAACCCTTGACAAACTGCATGTAATAATTGCATAACCCAAAGAAGCTCCTCAACTCTTTCACATTCCTGGGCGTTTGCCAATCCAAAATGGCCCTAATCTTCTCCTCGTGTACCTCTACCCCCTGTTCACTGATGATTTGGCCCAAGTAAATTAGTTCTGTCATATTGAACTCACACTTGGACTCTTTGGCATATAGTGACTGCGCCTCCATGATGCTCAAAACCTCATCTAAGTGCCTCATATGCTCCTACCATGTCTTTCTATAGACCAAGATGTCGTCGAAGAAAACCAAGACTGATTTCCTCAACTGATCCCTAAATATGTGGTTCATGCAACATTGAAATGTAGTTGGTGAAATGGTTATCCCAGACGGCATAACTAGAAACTCAAAATGTCCAAAGTGACACCGAAATGTCATCTTCTCTATGTCCTGCTCTTGAATGTTGATTTAATGATACCCATAGCATAGATCAATCTTTGAGAAGAAAACGGCCCCATGTAGTTCATCCATCAACTTGTCAATGGGAAGGATAGGATACTGGTTCTTGATGGTTTTCTTGTTCAAGGCCCGATAATCAATGCACATCCGTATGGTACCATCCTTCTTCAGAACTAAGACAACTGAAGAGGTTAATGGGTTGTTGCTTGGTATGATGTGTCCTATCACTAGAAATTCCTTAATTTATTTCTCTATCTCATTCTTGAACCTCTTAGGATGACAATAGGGGGGTGTGATCATAGGTTTGGCCCCCTCCTCCAACTCAATGATGTGATCAAACCCCCTGTCAGGTGGTCTCCCTGGTGGAATTGACCCAAAATGCTATTGATGTCGTCCCAACAAGTTCTTGATCTCTGTATGATACTGTTGTCGACCCTCTGAATCCTTCTGCATAGTGATCAAGCACTCTGGGGCATATGCTACCTCCCCATGTCTGAATATCCTCTCCATCCTATTGGTCGAACATGTCTTGGGTGCTCCTGTTGACATGCCTCTTAGAACAACCCTCTTCCCATCATTTTCTCTAAACCCAATCTCCAAGGTTTGGTAATTGGTGGTGATTTCCCAAGGTGATGATCATCCACTAGACTCCCAATACCACATTTGTGTCAGATAGGTCAACCACATAAAATGTGTCTTTCACTGTGTAGTTGTCTAACATTATCTCCATGTCCGAAACTTTGTTTAGACACTCCATTGTATGACCATGTGCTACTGCAACATCAAACCCCTCAAACTCCTCTTTCTAAAGTGCTTGTCTCAACACTAGTGAAGCTTCAAGGAAGTTACGGGTGGCCCCACCATATATCAGGGTGATTTCCTATTGTCCCTGAATATTCCCTCTGATCTAGAGAGTATCATACCTAGGAACACCAGAAAGGGTCACTATGACTCCTCCCTTTGCTGGTTTTCGTCTGTTATCCTAGTGAGGAGGCTATGGAGCTACTATTGGGTTGGCCCCTTGTTGGTGTCGGTGGTATACAGGGAGGCTACTCCTCTGCCCATGATGACTCCTCCTTTGCCCATGTTGACTCCTCCTTTGAGCTAGTGGATCCACTGTCCTGCTCCTCCTCCTCACTGTCCACACTATCTGTTGCCACCTCAATATAATGAATTTCTCCCTTGCCCATGCACTTGTGCCCTGGGACCTAAGGATCTATGTAGTTGAAGTGAAACTTCTTCCTCATAAGCTCTCGGCTCGTCTCATCATCCAACTTCTCCTTGCTCTTTCATTCTCTCTAGAATGGCTTCTTGTCTAGGTCCTTCTATGGTATGAAGGGTTTGGAAAAGGGTTTAGTCTTTGGCACTGAGTCTACCATATATTGAGTGCATAAGATGACATCCTGTAAGGTGTGAGGCATGTATGCCTTCACCCATCCTCTCAAGGGATTTGTGAGTCCCTCTATGAATAACATGATCAGCTCAGGCTCTGATATATCTATCACTTCCACTTCTACCAGCTGAAACTCTGTGATGAACGCCTTTACTGTGCCAATTTGTCTCACCTAGGCTAGATCTTTGAAGTGGATCTTGAGATACCTCTTGTCAAATATGTCCATGAGTCTCTCTGTGAACTCCCTATAGGAGGTGATGTGACTGTGACCTAACATCACCAATCGATGATGCTACCACTCGTGTGCCTCACCCTCCAAGCCTAGTGTAGCGAAACTGATGGCCTATGTCTCGGTCATCTGGTTGAGCTTGTAGTATGTGTCTATATTTTTTACCCAAGCTCTAGCAGTGCATTTGGACGATCTATCGAAAGAAGGTATGGTGATTTTACCAACTTTCTGGATGAAATCAATGTTATGCCCCTATTGTTGTTGTTTTCCTCCTCTTTGTGGCTCTCTCGGAGGGTTCTTGAGTTTGAGTCCATAATAATCGACCAGGGTCATGTCCTTATGGAAGTCATGACCTAATTCTACATACTCCCTCCTATACTCTGCAATGTCCTCTGCCTGAGTGGGCAACCTCTATGCTATCGATTGTTGTGCTGCTACTCGGGGTGCCCTCTCAAAACTGGGGAACAATGGCCTAGGAATCCTACTCGAACAAGTGTATGTGTGAGTAAGAGACTGAGTTCTACTGCCTGCCCCTGAGTTCCCCTACGCTGCATGTGGGGCTTGTGTGCCCGACATGCCCACTATGGCCAATCTATGAGCCATATGCACTAAGGATTGAGTCATGGCCTGCTGACTTACTACCATATTGTTGAGTACCTGCATGAAGGCTCCGTCTGGGTCCATGGGGGCCTTACCACTGCCCTATGGTCTCTCATATATGTATCCTAACATCCTCTTTGCCTCACACTCAACCTCTCACTCTTCCCTTCTCTCTGCTTCCCTCTATGCATCTTCCTCTTCCTATGAGATGAGAGGAAAATGGGGGAAATCATATCTAGGTCTTCCCTCCTTACGTCTATTGTAAGTGACATATTCATCACCTACATGCTCACGACCCCCTGGGTCCTCTGTTCCACTCATCGTCTTTAGTCACAGGTTGGTAGTACTAAAGCTCTGATACCACTGTAATGTTACTGACTTGGCTAGTCTAGGAAACTCTACTAATGTGTGTATAGGATTAATTATTTACAACATATAAATGAGCATTCAAATAATAATGGCGACAAAAGACTGCAAAGCTTATATTATGAAATCTCCATGGAGTAAAAATGTCGAATGTAGCTGAATAAAATGAATCACTCTTCAAGATCAATGACAAAAGGATCTTAGCCATAATACAAAAACAACTAAAACAATAATACCCGATACCCGAATGTAAGGTAGCTAGAGAGGTAGTAGGGGGGGCCAGAGGGCCCATAGTGATAATAGTGGAGGTCATTCAATGTAAGGTGGACTAGGTCCACTATATTATTAAATAAGGCCCACTATGGTAGTTAGATATAATAAATGTAAG
>ML777006.1:1406645-1422621 GCA_009831015.1 Picea engelmannii | reverse complement strand
CCACATTGGGTTCAAGCCATGAACCAAGAAATTGACTCCATTGAGAAGAACAAGACATGGGATCTTGTTGATTTTCCAAGTCACAAGAAAAGTATTGGTGTCAAGTGGGTTTACAAAACTAAACTCAATGAAAAAGGGCAAATTGAAAAACACAAGGCAAGACTTGTTGCCAAAGGATTCTCACAACAGCCTGGTACTGACTATGGTGAAACTTTTGCTCTAGTAGCAAGGTTAGACACTGTAAGAACTCTATTGTCCATAGCAGCCCAACATAAATGGCAAGTATACCAGATGGACGTCAAGTCAACTTTCCTGAATGATTTCTTAGATGAAGAAATTTATGTCGATCAGCCACCTGGATTTGAAGTCCAAGAGAAGCTAGCCAAAGTCTATCGGTTGAAGAAAGCCTTGTATGGCTTAAAGCAAGCTCCAAGAGCTTGGTATATCAGAATTGACACTTATCTGATCAACAGTGGTTTCAACAGAAGTCAAAATGCGCCAACTCTTTAGACCAAAACTGATCAGCACGGTAAAAATTTTATTGTATGTTTATATGTTGATGACATGATATATACTGAAAATCTTGAATTAACCAATTTTAAACATGCCATGCAATCTGAGTTTGAGATGACAGATCTTGGCATCATGAAATATTTTTTGGGGATTGAGGTTGATCAATCAACCAAAGGCATTTTTGTCTGTCAGAAAAAGTATGCAGCTGACATCATCAAAAGATTACGCATGGAAGAATGCAATCTAGCAGAAACCCCTATACCTCTAGGCACGAAATTGAGCAAGAAAGATGAAGGCCCTACAGTGGACCCTACCATGTACAAAAGTTTAGTAGACAGTTTGTTGTATCTTACAGTAACTAGGCTTGATATTATGTATGCAGCTAGCCTTGTTTTCAGATTCACGGAATCTCCCAAAGATTCTCACTGGAAAATGGCGAAACGGATTCTAAGATATATTGCAAGAACTCTCAATTTTGGCTTATGGTACACTAAATCTGATAGTAATCAACTTTCTGGTTACACACAGTGATTTTGCAGGCAGCCTAGATGACAAAAAAAGCACCTCAGGACATGTTTTTCACTTGGGCACGAACCTGATCTCATGGGCATCAAAGAAACAACCAATTGCATCAATATCTTCTATAGAGGCAGAGTATGTCGCTGCTACCTTAGCATCTTGTCAAGCTGTGTGGCTGAGAAGAATATTGAAATATATGTCACATATAGAAAATGATCCAACTCCTATTTTCTATGATAATACTTCAACAATAGATCTATCCAAAAATCATGTGTTTCACAAGAAAAACAAACACATTGACACTCACTTTCACTTCATCCGTGAGCTAGTCAATAATGGTGATATTGCACTTTAATTCTGTGGTTCTCGAGATCAACTCATAGATATCTTCACAAAGCCACTGGGAAAATCTGTTTTTGATTTTCAAAGACAACACTTGGGCATAATCAGTGCTGATGTTTGTAATTGTTGAGTTTAAGAGGGAGTGTTAAATATAATGTAACCTCAACAGGATGATTGTACATTTCCAGTTGTCCTAGCCAGCTGTACTTTCTTTTCTTGATTTGCTTGAGCCTATTTAGCTCAGCTATTTTCCTTTTGCACTTCACTTCTTCATTAACTCTTCTCATTGTACTTTCTCCTTACATTCTCAATATACTGAATACTATTTCCTCTCTATTCTTTTTCTCTGCATTTCTTCCTTCATAATTTATCAAGGAGAGCACCAGGTCAAAGGATTTCAAGTGTAATGACAAGGAACATAAACACGATGAGGGACTTTAGAGCTGACTTGATCCAATAATTAAATCTTTATATTGTCAAAACCGACAATGGATGTGTCAACTGAAAGCTACTGTGCATACCCTCTCTTGCAAATGGATTTATGATGAACTTAGTTGGAAGCCCCTATTGTTAGAAGTACTCTTGCATATCTTGGAGCGTCTTCACTTTATTAGTAGTTTTATACGCTACTGAATTTTGAATCCTAGGCTTATTATCCTTTCTTTCCTCACTCATTAGTTGTGAATCAGTTTTAATGACTAATTTAGTTGGTACACTGTTGGACTGGTTTCTAACACTGCCACAATGTAGTCTTTTTAATTCGCGACAGGATTTAAAATAAAAGACAACAAAGACATTGCATCTTCCAATTCTATAGGTCGAACACAACTTACCTTGTTGAGCATTCTCAACATTGTTGAGCAAACAAAACCATTGGAGTATCTTTGTAGTGTTGAGCAAACAAAACCATTGGAGTATCTTTGTAGGAAGTGGTTCCTTCCACGATCATTAAAGTTTTTCAAACAAGATTTTCCTGCTCAATGCCAAAGTTCAATTCCACTCCAGAATGAAGGTATACTTGCAAATAACTTTATTTTTGCAATTTTACTTGAGGTTTTTCTGTAAATGGGTTCATTTTCGGTAGAAGTCAACACTCTCCACACTAGTTGCTTGCATTTTTTATTTTGATTGTAAAGTGTAAAGTTAGGGTGGAGTTGAGGAACTTTTAGAGTTACTAAACACCATAATCCTCTCTTTTGTGGACAATACAATCACCATTGACGAAACCAATCTGTAGTATGTTGTGACATGCTTGTAAGTTTTGCAATACAAAGAAACTTGTAAGTTTTGCAAGACAAAGAAACATTGCTACAAACTATAACTTGACTTCTTCAAAATAGAAACTCAATGAGCGAGCTCCACATTCAAGTACATATGACATTTATCTTTCTCTTTCCAAGTTGATCATCAAACCTTCGGAAAAAAATCAAGCACAAAAATCATAGAACATGTAGAGGATATGAAAAGGAAGTGGCATTTCATAATCTACATTACACCAAACTGATCCAATTTCAAGGTGTTGGATTTCTTCAAGAAAGTTTAGATTCACGTGCTCCAGGTTCGGATATGCCAACATTGTCAATGATTTGGCCATATGGAACACCAGTGCTTCGATCTTCATCCTTGAGAGAATTGTTGAAAGAACAATTATCTATTTATGCTTCGATCTATAATGCTATGATACCAACAACATCAACAATTGCTAGTTAGGATTCAAGTTTCAAAGTCATGTCAATCATCAATCGAGTAGTAACAAGCGAGTGTGACAAGCAAGCATGATTGGTTTGTGGTTTTCCTTAAACCACCACTTTGTAGAAGACTTACAACTTCTCCTAGACAACAGTTTGTGGTTTTCCTTAAACCTCCACTTAGTAGAAAACATTCAATTTTTTCTACACAACAATTTATCGTCATCTTTAAACCAACATTTGAGAACACTTCCAATTAGTAGAAGACATCAACTTATAGCTAAATTAGGAAATGTTTTGGGAATGATTGAGCCTAGGGCCAAGTTCTAGATTTTGTGATCATCCTTAAACCACCAGATTGGTTTGTGGTCTTCCTTAAACCACCATCATCATTTGGTTTGTGGTCATTCCAAAACCACTAGATTTAGAGAGCACATTCATCCATTGACAATGACAGACTTTGACATTTTAGGTGCAAACTTCTAGACTTTATCTCTCTTCTTGGACTCATATAGACCCCTTTAAATTAGCAAAGGCAATGTTGGAAACATAATTCATTAGGATTATGAAATTCACAAAATGTGAACAATCAAGGTCGTTTAATGATCATAGGGAGTCCAAGAGACCTCGGAAGATGAATCCAATGGTCATCATAATTGTATTAATAGATGGATCATACTCATGAATAATGTACATTCATGCTTATCTAAATCGTGTGTCCAACATAGACTTTACAATTCAAACTCAACTATGCAGACTTAGAATCAACTTCTTCATGATGCACTTGAGTGAAAGAAAACCCTATATTTGAAGATGATGAAGATGATGAGGTTGATTCATACCAATAGCCAACGCAAAAAAAAATCAGTAAGACAACCCCAGATTCAAGTACATATGACGTTCAACTTTCTCTTTCTAAGCGAATCATCGGACCTTGGGAAGAAATCAGAAATAACAATCACATAATTGGTATCATATATGAAAAGGATGTCACCTTTCATATTCATGATTATACCAAATGATCTAGTTTGAGAGTGTTGGACTGATGCAAGAAATTTAATATTCGCCTTCTCCATTTCAAGAGAAAATTATGTATGCCAACATTGTTAGCAATTTGGCCACATCGAAGATTAGTTCTTCGATCTTCATCCTTGTGAGCATTGTGGAAAGCACAATCATCCATCTCACAAATGTTCTTACATCAAGAAAACTGCAAGATCAAAGAACCACTATGGGTGGATGGATTCTTGGCAATGGTCATCAATAGTCAAGAAGATATGTCAGTCATACCAATGAATTCACTCTTAACTATTGACACATATTGCAATGAAATGATTTGCATCTTCTCACCTTGTACTTGACATAGGGGACAACATCAGTGACTTATAGTCATGCTTCAAGTTTCAAAGTCAAAGTAGCACTACTTCAAACTCAAAATCAACTTCTTCATGATGCACTTGAGTAAAAGAATCTTTGAAAACATTTTGAATTAGTCCTTGTTCAAAACCCTATATTTGAAGATGATGAAGATGATGCGGCCGATTCAGACCAATAGCCAATGTTGTAGAAACTCAGTGAGACAACCCCATATTCAAGTACACATGAGGTTCAACTTTCTCTTTCTAAGTGGATCATCAAACCTTGCGAAGAAATTAGAAATAACAAGCACATAATAGGTATCGGATATAAAAAGGATGTCACCTTTTGTATTCCTGATTATGTCAAACTGATCTAGTTTCATAATGTTGGATTCTTGAAAGAAAGTTCACATTCACCTGCTCCAGTTCAAGAGAAAGTTTATATATGCCAACATTGTTAGCGATTTGGCCATGTTGAAGATCAGTGATTTGATATTCATCCTTGTGAGCATTGTGTAAAGAACAATCATCCTCACGACATATGTTCTTACATCAAGAAAACTTCAAGTGTAAAGAACCATTGTGGGTGGATAGCTTCTTGGCAATGGTCATCAATAGTCAAGAAGATATGTTAGTCGTACAAATGAATTCACTCTCGAGTATTGACATATATTGTAGTGAAAGGATTTGCATCTTCTCACCTTGTACATAACAAGGGGGAACAACATCAGTGATTGATAGTCAAGATTCAAGTTTCAAAGTCAAATCAGTACTACTTCAAACTCATAATCGACTTCTTCACGATGCACTTGAGTGAAATAATCTTCAACAACATTCTGAACTAGTCATTGTTCATAACCCTCTATTTGAATATGGTGAAGATTATGAGGATGATTCAGACCAATAGGCAGTGCAACAACAACTCGGTGAGACAAGCCCATATTCAAATACATATTACATTCAACTTTATCTTTATAAGTAGATCATCAAACCTTGGGAAGAAATCAGAAATAACAAGAACATAACATATATCAGATATGAAAAGGATGTCACCTTTCATAGTTCTGATCATACCAAACCAATCCAGTTCTAGAGTGCTTGACTGCTACAAGGAAGTTCATATTCGCCTGCTCTATCTCAAGAAGAGATTCCTATATGCCAACATTGTTAGTGAGTTGTCCATGTTGAATAATAGTGCTTCTATTTGCATGATTGAGAGCATTGTGTAAAGAAAAATCATCCTTCCAATAGATGTTCTTACATCAAGAAAACTACAAGAGTAAAGAACCACAATGGGTGGATGGATTCCAGGTGATGGTTATCAATAGTCAAGAAGATATATCACTCATACTAATGAATTCACTCTTGAGTATTGGTGCATCTTGTAGTGAAAGGATTTGCATCTTCTCACCTTGTACCTAACAGGGGGGAACAACATCAACAATTGACATTCAAGCTTCAAGTTTCAAAGTCCCATCAATCGAGCAGTAATGAGCGAGTGTGTCAAGAGACCATGATTGGTTTGTGGTTTTCCTTAAATGACCACTTGGTATAAGACTCAAAAAACAACAACGATTGATAGTGAGGCTTCTAGTTTTGAAGTCTTATAAATCGATCAATAACAAGTGAGCATGATTGGTTTGTGGTTTTTCTTAAACCACCACTTAGTAGAATAATTACATCTTCTTTTAGACAATGGTTTGTGGTTTTCCTTAAACCTCCACTTGGTATAATACTTTCAGTTTCTTCTACATCAGAGTTTATGATGATATATTTACCAACATTTACGAGAACTTTTGTAACACCCTTGTTTCTCCCAACTTGTAATTAATCATAATCAGTGATTTCCATGCCATGACATGTAAATATTGTAAATATATTAATTCTTAATTGAAAATGCCAACCAACTGATTGTGGGGTGAAGCCTTTAGAACTAGCCATGATACCACTAGAGTAAGGACATAACGGTTTATTTGGATAAAGGAAGAATCCACTTTACTAATGTATTATTTTAGAAATATTCATAGTTTTCCCTCAGCCCTGACATCAAGGAAAATCAGTTATTGGGGTAGGACTAGTGGTTGATGAACCAACCACCCTTAGTGAATATAGGAATGGAAAATATGGCTAGGACAGTAGGGGATGCCATCAAAAGGTACAACAGAGTACTAAGTCTGCAGTAATATTAACCCATGGGTGCCTTCTGACAGAAGAAAGGGGAACAAGTCAAGAACCTTCCCAAGGATTTCATGTGCAAGATATGCACGAGGAAAGGGGAGAGTGAGAAAAATTGGTTTAAGGACCGGTCTAAGAGGGAAGAACCCTATAATAAGTTGAAGGGACATGCACTTGATTTTAGAGAAGCATTTGAAAAAATCTCAAAGAGGCCCAACATAGGAAAGGGAAGTGTAGAGAACCCTCGGGTGGTATCATGGCTTTGCATAGGCATGGCCAGAATGTTGAGAATGAATGCTTCTAAACCTATGGTAGGGTAGAAACGTGGACACCCATAGTTAGTTGGTTGGCTACATCTTGTAATTAGATAAGTATTTCTATTCCTTTTGTAAATGAAATAAAATGGATGGACTCTTGTGTTTAAAATTATGAATACGAACACTTAAATTGTGAATTTGTTGTGTATTCCTAGAGGTAGCCTTTGTACTTGTCTGAAATAAATCTTCATGGAAATCAATTTTCACCGATGGTAGGATGTCTCTGTCCTTAGGGAAATTAGTTGTGGGTATTTTTTGTGTAATGTTTTTGTATGATGATTAAATCTAGCATGATACGACTTTATATATATATATATATATATATATATATAAAGTCAAATGACCAACCAATTCCCCTACTTATCACAAGTACTATTATGTCAATTTATATTAAGCGTACATGGTTACTATAGCATTGGGATCTCATAAGGAGAATAAGTCCTTAAGGATGGGATGAAACATAGGTATCCCTGGTAAGAAAGGTAGAACCTTGGACTAAGGTGAGAGTTCTTGAAACGCAGTAAGTCTTGGAAAATACTTAGAGAGGTCCAAATGAACCTAGCTAAGTTTGGCATTAAGAGTAACCTCAAAATGTTGATGGTGTAGGTTCTTTGATGGTAAGAATCTGAGGGCCAATATCGATAGTAGATCGGTGAAGTATAAGGAGATACCTAAATCGTTGGATCTATGACTCATCCTAAGGGGAATAAAAAGGAACATGATGACATCATGATGATGCATAATCCCAGGTGGCGGGGAACATGTCAGGACATGTGGCAATGAGCTTCTGTAGAGGTGGATGCTTGTTAAATGGAAGTTTGTGGGATAGCGTGAGAAAGAGTCTCATTAGTTTTGTACCCATGGGGAGGTGTCTTAATCCTTATCGTTAGATATCGTGAAGAGATCTTGACCATCCATCGTAGGGTAAAAATCAGAGTGAGTTACAAAGATACACTTCGAAGAAGGAACTTCAAGAGGAGTCCTAGACTATTGATCTGTCGAGATAAAAGGGGCTCCGAGATGCAGTCATGTCTATTTATCCTCACGGACCTCGAGATATCCGAGATATTATATCAACCATCCATTGGAGGGGCATCATTTGGAGTGGGTCAGACACACCCCAATGGAAGGAACTTCGAGAGTAATTGAGGATTGTCGATCTATCAGGGGTAAAATTGATGGACCATGACTATTGGATCTATTTGGGTCCATTCCGAGGGAGGATTCCAAGGAAAGGTTTTGACCTTCCCTTGTAATTTCAGAGCAGTGGAGGATGGTGTCATCCTACGTAGTCAACCATTAGGAAGTGTGAGTTTCATCATTTAAATGAATAAGCCATATGCCCTATGATGATGTGTACTTCACGTCAATCCTCGTGAATGGTCCACATGTCACACGGTAGTTGGAACACATGTCATAGGGATTGGGCATTATGAGGCAGAGTTTCATGGGGACACGATTGCCACGTGTTGCACTAGGTTGCAAATACATGATGGGAACATAGGTCAAGGTGGTAGGTGACGTGTTGGACATACCTATACCACATCAGATGGTGTATATGTAAATGTCAAGTGACTCCTGATCATTGGATAAGGGGAAAGAGGATCATCAGATCATTTTTTGTGGTTTTAGTCTGAGTGCAAGGTTCATAGTGAACTGTGAAACCAGAGTAATGGTACTTCGACGGGGAGGAATCTGAGATTAGACAAGAGTCATCGATCATTGAATGGGTGAGAGTAAATCTCAGTCGTCGTTGTTCATTGGTCCCAGTGGGCAAGAAGAGAAACAACTATACGAGAAGAGGTAAACGACGAGCAGGTGGAGAGTTCGATATGATCTAAATTATTGATTTCAGACTACGAGAATTGTTGTATCCTAAACGGGCAGGACTCTGATGGAAAGGGTTTTGAGAGAATCCAAGTCATTAAATTTATGGACCGGATAGGATAGGGGTTGAAGGACCAGGTGGTAGGTGCTATATTATTGCCATATTAGATGGTGCAAGTCGCAGGGAGACATGTGGATGACACATGGAAATGACATGGTTGTAGACCAATGAAGGCCTAATAACTTTGAGAAGCCCTAACTTTCGACCCAAAGCTCAGTTTTGAGTAAAATTATAGTTGTTGGAAAGATCTTGGCGAGCAGAAGACAAAGGTTCCATCAAAAATGAAATTTTGATATGGTTAAAGGAACAAAAATTTAATACCCCATTTCCTTAAAAGATAATTAGGATTTGGGTGTGTTACATAGTGGTATCAGAGCATGGTTCAAACACTAGGCCTGGATGGGTCAGAGATCATTCATAGAACTGGTATACCAAGGTTAAGATGACAATGTTGAAAAGTGTTTCTACCTTTAAAGGATTATTTATTATCTTCATTAAATTCTTGAGGAGAAGGACTACAAGTTTAAAAAATTTATGTTGTTTTAAAATGTCTACAACTGAAATATTAACATGCTAACTACAACGAAAGGATTAAATTTTTGATCTGTTGGATTGATGGTTCTTCCTACAGAAGTGGGATTGTGTTGAGAAGAACTTAGGGTAAGACTTGAATGCCAATGGAAAAAAAGGGAAGAATCTTGTTAAAGGTTGCTCAAGTTCAAAGAATGAATAAACTAACGATTGTAATGTTGCCTCTAAGTATGGGCAGTTGGAGCCTCTTGCAATTAAGATGGTTGTTTATATAAGGGATAAGACACTTATGGAAAATATCTTGTGGTTAAATAAATTTGGTATGGATTGATATAATCCTTAGCAGTAATAATTACATCTTTAATAAAAGGCTAAATCATGTATATATGTATAAATCCTCATGATTAGAGGATTGATGGTAGATTTGTAAGGTCAGTTTACTTGACTTGTAATGGTTGAAACCTATAGCAGAAATAATCTATTTAAGTGGAATAAAGAAGATTCCTTTGGGAATATTGCTAATCCTCAGAAAGAGAAAAAATGAGATGAAGGTATAAGTCAGTTTATGGGCCCATGGCTATACAAAAATATGTACATGCCCATTGACATGATTGGTTGTTTTTGCATGGAAATGAAAGATGTGGATATGTTGCAATGCATATGGTAATGAGTAATCATGTATGTAACATTGATATAAATGTGTTATAACCTATGTTGGGTTATAAGGAATGGTCTATTGATGGAATTTTTAGATGAGGATAAACTGATGTCAACAAAAAAATTACCAGCATGAATGAAATGTTGATAATGTTGTTGACTATTGCCTTAGGAAGATAGAGTTGTAATTATAAATGAAAGAATGATATAAAGACTAACAAACGTAGTTATAGAGCATTGTGATATGACCAATGGTTCAGATTGACATTGAGAGGTGGATGACAACCATACATGAATGATTGGGTTTGATCATATAGTAGTGGAATGGAATCCAGGAAAAGGGTTTCCCTAATAAAGGTCCATTGACTAAGAATTGTTGAAACATGAAATAAAGATGGAATTGAACATTTTATTTCTTTGGGTAATGTTGTAATTACCTACTTACATTTTGTGAATTTTGGATTGCTCTTGTAACAAAAGGGAAATACTATTTTCTTGCTGGTTGTTGCCATGCAGAGAAGGAAACATAATCATGAAGATGTCTATGAGACTTGTTAGGTGATTGTCGATAAGCTCTCAATAGAGAAGGATGATATTAAAGATCAAATAAATTAATAAGAATAATATAAGATTGTGCAAGTGATGCACATGTATAATGTATAAGTGTGTATATATTAAAGGACATAATATGGCTGCCTAAGTAAGAGGCTAGTAAGGCAAGGAGTGTGCTTTCATGGACTAAATAATGTCATGGATGCATGGTTGACTATTTGTTGGAGGGTCTGAGTATTTTGTTTAAATAATATCTTGGGGAGGATGTGTTTCATTTCCTCAAGTAAAGATAGTAAACAAAAAATTGATGAAAGAGTAAAGGGGCAAGGATGCTCTATTTTCATGATAGAAGGAAACATGGTTAAATTCCTTTAAGGATTGCACGAAAATGAATGTGAGTAATCATGAGTTAAAGTAATTTGTAAAAACATATGCATATGAAATTGTAAAGTGTGCCTATGGTAGACACACAATACGTTGGTGCATGTGGTTAAATGTATGAAAGAAAAGTTTGAAAGCAAGTTGATAACCTAAAGATACATGTTTGGATGTCTGTTGGAATGCATCATAATAATGCATTCTTATATTCCTTATGGAATATTGGATAGAAATATGAAATAATGAAGCTAAGGTTGACTCAATATTGATGTCATTTCAGACTGTTTGGATTCGCAACAAGAGAGTTGCATGTTGAAGAAGTTTTCGTGGAAGAATTGTATAAATATTTTGTTAGAAGAATAAAATCATAACATTAAATACTGTTGAGAATTAGACAATGGGATGCAAGACTTATTTATATAAGAATATTGGATTACATTTTAAAATATCATGCATGAGTAAAAGACATGCAAACAAATGAGAACCAATCTACTTTCTGGTTGGGGAATGTGTATAATGCACAAGTTCATAATTCAATGAGAAAAGGAGGAAACTTTTCTCTCTTTAAAAATTTGAATTATGAGACATAGTTGTGTACCTTAAAAAGAAAAACTATGATATTTAGTACAACTATAAATTGAAAGATAAAGTATTGAATGTTTTTAAATGGACTTGATTGAGCCATGATATGTAAATATAGTGAGACCTTGGAAATAACTCAGCTAGTCTGAAAGTTCCAGACTGTGTAGAAGGAGTTGGAAAAAGGGGAGAATCCATTAACTCTTTTCTTGTTGTTTATTATTATTTTTTGGATGAGAAATTGATGTGTTGATGAATGTAAATTTTTTGGCACTAAAATTTTAGAAAGTTGTATGACTATAGAAACAAGTGAAGATTGATTGTGTTTACCCTCATGAAAACATTGAGGATAGTGTCATGGAGTACATTTAGATATGCAAGGACTTATTTGAAAATGTGTATTGATTTAAATGTCATGATACATGCCATTGATTCCCAAACAAGGGTATGACTTAGGAAAAGGGAGACATAAAGGATAGAGGGAGGAACATATAGAAGCCAAATGTGATTGAGATCCTTGCAAGAGATTCATGAACAAATATGTCATTAATACATTGACCCATCATGGAGTGGTTGGGAACAAAAGTGATCATAAGAAGAACATTGCTTAAATGCATTGAGAAGATGTAGGTGGTAAGAGAGTGGGAATGTATAGGATTGCCCATTGTGGAATAAGTATATTCCAGTACTCTATGGAGTTGTAGAATGGTAAAGAAGGGAGTTGGGTGACCAAGAATATTGGCACCCTAATTGTCAAACAAAGAAAGAATGTTGAAATGCATTCATATGATATTTTCATAAAATATGTATGAATTTTAGGTTATGATCAATCTGAAGAAGGAAGAATAGTCTTGTTGTAATATAAATAGGGATAGGAAATCCATATGGTGAGAGGTTGGTTGAGACCCAACCCATCCAAGCAAATTTCCTAATATGAACAGTGATGACCTGAAATCAATGTCAGGGGTGTGTTGTGTGAGAATACGGCCATGGATAGTGGCACATTGATTAAATTTATTTGAGGATTGATTGCATTGGAAAAACTCAGTATATTGAGATGAAACATAAGAAAGGAATGATAATTCCTAAATAGATGAATGTGATGCAATTGTTAGAATGCACAAATTAAGAATTGTTTACCATGAAAATATATGTGCATGAGAAACTAATAGTTTGTTGGTTGTGTGAAGATTGAAGTTGCAGGAAAGATGGTATTAGATATGGTAGAAGTGTAGGACCACAAGGGGGACCAATGTCTACTGGTTATAAAAGGACGAAACTGAATAGAGAAGGAAATTTGATATTTTTGGAATCTGATTCCTATGAGGAATAGATCTGAAAATGGAATTGTGAAATTTAAAAATCTGTGGGTGATAGGTTTGAAAGAATTTCGATTTGAAATTTAATGAAAGTATCTCACTAATTTGTGTATGCATGTGAATAGAGGTGACATGAAAAAGATATGTCCAAGGAGGGAAGATGGCGACCACCAAATAAGAAGGAATGGAAGAAGGCTATTTTTGTAATAAGAGAATTTTGGGATAATCCATGATCACCATAAAGAAAGTTGTATTGTGGTTACATGAGCTAAAGGGATGATTTCAACAGAGAAAGCCAGAGGGACGCCTCAAGAGAGAAATATTGGGGTATGCTTCAGCTGTAAGACTCATCAAAGTCTCTAAAAATATTATTGTGTGAGAAATCATGGGAAGCCAACATGGATCGCCCGAGGGACTGCATAAGTACAGAAGGGGATGCTTGAGCTGGAGGCCAAAAGTTGTGTGATCACAAATGGAGACTTTGATAGCTCATGTGAGGGACTCAGTGGAGTCTTTAAAATTTTGTCATATATTTATTGGGATCATGCACACAATGGGTGTGATAAGGAAGACAATGAGTCGAGTGAGTATGATAGCCATATGTATGCAGATCCATGAACTGCACAGATAAGTATTGTCTTGATATGTGAAAGTTTTTCCCCTTGAATTATAAATAGTAATAAAATGTTCCTACATGAAATTGGACTTAATCTGCATGTTGTTTTAAATTATTGTAGGTCTATGCTAAATTCCAAGAATCTAGGAAAGGACCAGATCAAGCAGAAGACAAAATTGCTAAAGTAGTTGAAAGTTAATGGCATGGCAGGTTTTCTTGAAAAGAAAATCGAGGACGATGTTCCTTTAAGGGGGAGGGGATTGTAACACCCTTGTTTTCCCTATCTTGTAATTAATCATAATCAATGATTTCCACACCATGACATGTAAATATTGTAAATATATTATTGCTTAATTGAAAATGCCAACCAATTGACTGCGGGGTGAAGCCTTGATTATTGACCATGATACCACTACATGAAGGAGATAAGGTTTTAATTGGATAAAGGAACAAGCCACTTTGATAATGTATTATTTTAGAAATATTGATAAATATATTCTCTTAGCCCTGACATCAGGACAAATCAATTAATGAGGTAGGACAAGTGGTTGATCAACCAACCACCCTTTGTGAATACATGCATGGGAAATACAACTAGGATAGTAGGGGATGCAATCCAAAGGTACAAAAGAATACCAAGTCTGCAATAAGACTGACTGACGAGTTCCTTTTGACACAAAAAAGGGGAACATGTTGAGAACCTTCCCAGGGATTTCATGTGCATGAGATTCATGAGGAAATGGCAAAGTGAGAAAAATTGGCCATGAGATTGGTCTAAGAGGGAAGAACCCTATCGTGCAATGAAGGGCCATGATCTTGATGTTGGAGAAGCATCTGATAAACCTCAAATAGGCCCAATATAGGAAATGGAAGCGCAAAGAACCCTCAGGTGGTATCATGGCTTGGCATGGGGGTGGCCAGAATGTTGAGAATGAATTCATCTGAGTGTATGGTAGGGTGGAAAGGTGGACAACTATAATCAATTGGTTTTATACATCTCGTAAATAGATAAGTATTTCTATTCCCTGTGTAATTGAAATGAAATGGATGAAATCTTGTGTTTACAATTATGAATACAAACACTTAAATTGTGAATTTTTTGTGTGATGAGTGAATCTGTCGTGATACGAATGTGTGTGTGTGTGTGTGTGTGCGCACACACACACACACACACACACACACATATCTATAAAGTCTAAAGAGGAACCAGTATTATTGCAAGTACTATTATGTACATTTATATTAAGCGTATAGGGGTATTGTGGTGTTACAATATCAAAGGAAGAATAAGTCTTTTGGGATGGCACGAAACAAAGGTATCCTTGGTAATAAAGGGAGCACCTTGGACCAAGGCGAGAGTTCTTGAAAATCAATAAGTCCTGGAAAATACTTAGAGAGATCCCCGTGAATCTGGCTATCTCCAGGACCAGAATGCTAACCTGTGGGAATCCTGAATTCCAAATGGACGAAATCGTAGCAGTTGATTTGAAGAGGTGAGGTGATATCGACCATTAGATGTAAGGTATCCTTGACAAATAACTATGTCTAGAGCTTGAGGGAATCAAAACTGTTGGATCGACGTTGTGAATAGATCTCGTACCTTCATCAGAGTAGGATATGATGCATGTAGAATAAGTACCCGAGTCAACCAAAGTCATCGTTCTATAAGAGGATCAAAGGTAGGAAGGTCCAATCCATTAGTCATAGGTTGATGGTCAAAGTATCCTTGGAAAACCGAAGTGAAGATACTTCGATGGGAAAGGATCGATGGGAAATCTAGATCGTCAATCAGAGTTAAGGTGAGAACAATTCTCAGTTGTGGATCTCCGTAGGATCTCTTCTAAATGAGGTTAAGGGGGAAGGTGATGTATCACCGACAAGAAGTGTCTACATAACCAAGGATGATATATGGAAGCCTATAATTGGTTAAAGATATTGGGAATGGACTCTTGTCAATCTTAGGCCTTTGAATGGGCTCTTTAATTATCAAGTGTAGGATCGGTGGGTGGAGAGATATACATTGTTGATCAAAGAATAGGTTGTTAGATTATATGTGTTTGGGGTATATATGGAATCTGATGGTATAGCTCTTAGAATGAACCCAAGTCATTAGATTCATCGGAGTGTCTACAAGAAAGTATTTGAACCATCGGATCTAGAGTAGCACCATCATCAGGGTTTGGCATTCAAAGTAACCTTGAAATGTCGATGGTGTAGGTTCTCTGATGGTAGGAAAAGGAGGTATGATCTAGAATGTAGATTAGTGAAGTCCAAGGAGAAACCTCAGTCGCTAGATATATGGCCCATCCCGAGGGGAATAAAAAGGAATATGATGACGTGTAATCCCAGGTGGAAGGACACATGTCAGAAGAAGGACACGTGTCAGGAAAGGTGGAAACCAACATGTGCAGAGGTGGATACATGTTAAATGGGATTTTGCAGGATAGTTCGAGAATGAGTCTTGTTAGTTTTTTACCCATGAGCAGGGGTCTTAATCCTTACCGTCAGATCTGGTGATGACTGTAACAACCCAAATCAATTAAA
>ML777006.1:1357734-1400444 GCA_009831015.1 Picea engelmannii | reverse complement strand
TCAACAATGCCTTGTGCATGCTTGCCCAAACCTTTACCTTCATAGCCCATTTTTAACAATAACTTGGACCCTATTCCTCTTGTGTGATTTTCAAAAACACCAAAACATTCATCTTGAGAGGAATTAGAAGATAAACTAACATTACATGCCTTATGTTCATGCATGTACTTGGTAAGGGTTTCCTTTGCCTCATGGAGTTGATTCTCCATCTCATGCAACTTTTCAAGAAGCTGGTCTTTTTCTTTCTTCATGGCCATCAACTGCTCTTCAAGGGAAATGCTCTCCTTTCTATCTTCACACATTTCTTTCATCACATCTCTCATGGTTAGCAACTCCTTCAACATCTCTTTGAAAAAGAACTTAGATAATGAAAATGTATGAGAACTATCAATGTTTGAAGCTTCCTCCATCCTTGCAAGATATCAAACTTCAACACAAAACTTGCACAAAAACCAATAGCTAAATCTCAAGGTATCAATGGCAAACACATGAGAAAAAACTATGCTCTGATACCACCTGATCTGAAAATAGAAGGCTAACTTGTTATTCTATGCAAGCACCCTCTACTTCATTAAAATAAACTTTACGGGACCTAGCTTCATGTCTTAAAATATGCAAGATGAATTATGTGCCAAGTTTATCCTTCTTCTTTTAAATGTTCATGTGTGAGGAAATGTTCTTTTAAATGGTTAAATATGTACTTTAAATAAATACACAGCAACATAACTTGCAGCAAATAAACCATCAAACTCACAACAATAACAACATGATAAAGGAGTTCACCCCTCTCCAGGCTACATCTCCTTGAGTCTCCATCAATGGACTTGGCTCTCTGGGATTAATTTATCAAAGATTCTTTTACAAGCTGCTGCTCAACTCCAATGGAAATTCTGACTACACCATTGGGATCAGAATACATAAAAACCCCAAAAATGACTAACAAAACTATGAAAACGGATCATGGCTCATCCGAGCATGACCTCTTCTACATGTCACCTTAAGCTTCCCTGAGCTTCTCTTTGGAAAAAACACCTGTAAAAGTCCTCAAAAGCCTCTAAGACCTGTCCCAATGTGTTCAGAGCATAACAATTAGCCAAAAATGACTATTCAGTCACAGAAAACAAACTTGGACTCACCAAAATATGACCTCAATCAATGAGGGCTTCAAGCTCCCTAGAGCTTCCTGAAACTTCAATGGTTAAAAACCTGCAAAACAAGTCTTCAAATGGCTATGAAAATAGTGCCAATGGATTCAGAACGTCCAAAAACCCTTAGCTGGGATTTTACGACACCTCATTTGGCCAAAAAATGAAGAAGATAGGCCTCCTGCCATTCTCTTCCTTCAAGCTTGCTATCTCTGGTTCGCCAAAATGCACCTCTGTGTGCTCTGACCAAGAACACGCTCCAAAACACGTGCTTAAACCCAACACGGAGCGCAACTGCATAACGGTGCAAAATGTAGGATAGTTATGGGCGCGCCAGCCCCTAACCACCAAACTCGTGGGCACATGGGCACCATACGACCTCGGGAAAACATAAAAGAGCTAAGTTTTTAAAACCAACTTCCCCGCATGCTCCATGGCAAGGTCACATGCCATGGGTCATGTGACTGGAAGCTTAACCGTTTGCAATATGTAAACCCATGCACGTTTTGAATTGTGGTCATATGTGAAACCGGGGGCTGGGCTCTATTTGTAATACAAACTCTCGCGCAAACGATATGGTAATGGTCATATGTATAAAACAATAGAACCATGGGTCACATGTGAAAGCATAAAATCGGGGGCTGGGTTAAGCCCTAGCCTGACCCCCGTGCCAACCATACAATATGTCAAACATAAATAAATATAATCCCATATATATAACAAGACATATAATGTGGCGCGTTGGTTGTTCAGAATTTTGTTAAATCTTGGACGGAGGTGGAGGTCATGGGGTCGAGTCCGATGGACTCCATAACTTTTAACCAAACCACCCAATAACATGGTGCCACATGGTAGCCCATGACTGGGCCACGTGGCACCAAAACACTTGCCAAAATAATGCCACATGTTGTCAAATGATTCATCTACATCTACTAATGAGTGAAGGCCACATCATCATCTGCCACCTGGATGTACGACCTCTGCCACGTCAACGTACGATCATGCCACGTCAGCATTTGTACGGACTGTACGTACTGCACAGTCAACATTCGCTTTTTTTACCTGTTTGACGATTCGAATAGATCATGATATCTCTCAGTCGCGACATCTGTTTGAACCCAAATGAGTTGCGTTGGGTTCGTAACGACGAGGGCTACGTTCTCGTTCATTTTGAGGAAATTCCGAGAATGTTGATTTTTGAGCTAAATTTTGACCCTTGGTCCAGATTTCGATCACTTTCGAGACCAGTCCCTTACCTTAAAGAAGACCTTCCAGTCTGGTCTTCAAAACCTGGTGTAAATTACCTGAGGACCCAAAGGAGGATGTTATAGTTTAAGTCTTAAAATCTTGCATGAGGGAGAATGGTGCTTGTAGACATCAACATTTTGGCATTTCAGTACCCAGAATACCCAAGGGCGAGTCCCCTTGCACTTGCAAGTCCCGAAACCCCGACTTGCGAAATCCCAAATTATTAGCATAGGGATAAATTAAGAGCTTTCGGAGTTTCAGCACCGGGAGTATCTAGGTGCGAGTTTTCATGTATTCGTGAGTTCCGAAACCCTGACTCGCAAAATCTTGAAATGACAGTATGTTGTTGAGTTAGGACCTTTCGGTGGTTTGGTACCTAGGTTACCCTTCCTTTTGCTAAATGCACAAATGAGATCCCTTCAAAAGATCTAAGGTCTGCTACGACCGTTAAATTTTATGTAGGAACGTCGGCATTAATGTCTCGGCCCCTTTTTAATCTTCGTAAGTAGCGAAGAAATCGGGACCGTAGATCCGCAGGGTTTGTGGGAGTATCTGGACTGTCCATTTATAGGACACGTGGCTGTCGGTAAGCATTTCAGTGTTTTGGTACCCGGGAAGACAAAGGGGAAGAACCCTGATCATCGCGAGTTGCGAAACTTCAATAATCGAAACCATGAAATAGTTTAAGAAGTGAATGAGATAGGATAGTTCGACATTTTGGTACCCAGGATACCTAAGTGCGAGTCCCTTTATACTCGCAAGTCCCGAACCTCCGATTCACAAAATGATAATAGGATGGAGTAGGTATGAGTTTTCGGTGTTCCGGCTCTCGGGAAACCTAAGTGCAAGACCTCCTGTCGTTGCATATCCCGAATTCCCGATGGCGGAATTCCCGAAACAGGGAAGTATGTTTAGAGTTAGTAATTTGGAGTTCGGCTCCCAAAAGACCCCGATGTGAGACCTTCTGTCATCGCATCCCCTGAACTCTCGACTTGCGAAATCCCGATAGGAAAAGTCCCGAAATGGATTTGCACACATGGTTTTGGTGTTTCGGCTTTCCGGTGTTCGGGACTCTCAAGGGTTAGTTTTCCTCATAATTCGCTAGACACGAAATTTCGATGGATGAAACCCCGGAATGAACAAGGGAATACGTGTATCGTGATTTCCCGTATCGCGAAAGTCGATGAGTACCCTTCGATAAGGCCTGTGGCCATAACCGCCGATCAGATGAGTGCGGATAAGGGATGACAGGATCTGTATCAGGTCCCATAGGGACTTGGGGAAATTATATTCCTTGGAGAAAAGAAGAAAAGGATGAAAATTTTTAAATTCCATAGTGGGTGTGTTACAAATTGGTATCATAGCATGGTTACAACACTTGGCCTGCTTGGGCTCATGAACGAGTTGTGCAACAGCTCCATTTGAAACACTCCAAAAAGGAGTAATCCCCTATCTTAACCTTCCTAATCAAAGGACGAAGTTAAGAATGAAAACTCCTATTTTGTGTGTGTACATGAGAAAGAAAAATGAATTTATGTGTGGGTTATGAATGTATCTAAAATATTGACTAACAACTAGCATTTTTCTTTTGCACCCAAGTGGACGATCAGCTGCAAGAAATTACAGACGCATAGAATGGTGACTCACCATGAAATGGGGGAGGGCGCCCACAATAGAGATGAAGAGTCTGACGAAAGGAGGGCAGTAGGGACCCCTCCAGATCTAGCTGAAACTGTGAGGAGCCTCATGGTCAAATTACAAAGCTGGAAGGCTGACAATGAAAGGATGATGAAAGAAGAAGAAAAGAAAACAGAAATTCACACAGTTTTACTGCAGAGTTTATCCGATCTACAAAGACAAATGCAGCATGAACCTAAAACTCAGAAGCAAGGTCATATCTATGGCCACACTGAGAGGAGCACCTCGAAAAAGGTCCACCCCAGAGATAAAGGACAAGCGGCAGACGATTCCTCTAAGAAGGAAGCAGGCGATTCAGAGGGCTCTTCTAGTAGCAGAACCAGTTCCTATTCCCGAAGGAAACAGAAGAAGAAAAATCCTTCCAAAGGTCATAAATTCGAAGAATTCAGAAAATCCAAACCACCCTCCTTCGATTGTGAAATAAAGAAGGGAGAGGAAGCAGAGGCCTGGTTGCTTGGACTAAAGAAATATTTCAGAGTCCATGACTTTTTAGAAAATTTGAAGGCCCGAGTGGCCACCTTCAACTTGAACGGAAAGGCTTCCATTTGGTGGGAAGATCTTAAGAATGTGAAAGGGGTTTGCGAAGAGGACCTGTCCTGGAATAAATTTGAGAAATACTTCTGGAAGAAGTATTTTTCAGAAAAATATTTTGACGAGAAGACCAAAGAGTTTTATGAACTCAAACTGGGACAACTCACTATAGAAGAATATGTCAACAAATTCCTCGATTTTTTGAGGTATGTACCTTATATAAAAGCGAAAAAGGCAAAGGTGCAACACTTCATCAGTGGACTACCTAAGGACTATTGGAATAGAATTGAATTTGATGAGCCAAAGACTCTAGAAGGCACTATTCAAAAGGCAACCTATTGTCATGAATAGTTTGGTCATCGGGCAGAACCTCGCGAAGGATGGAAACAGAAGAATAGTTCAAGATTTCAAAAAAAGGGGATTAAATTCCCAGGATTTAAGAACTATAAGAACAATCCAAGAATGAGCTTCCCAGCCCGGAGTGTGCACTAGCAGAATTTTCCCTCCTTGAGCGGAAATAAAACTTTTGGACCCATATCAGTGAAGACTGATAACCCAAAGAGAGAACCTTTGAAATGTTTGGGTTGTGGGGAAGAACATCTATTGAGAGACTGTCCACACCGACAACAGAATAGTCGGAGGATTTATAACATCCAGGAAGCTACCACCGTCAATGATGTGGCCATGAGTGTACTGCAAATCTATGCAGCCTTGGATAATAACCAGGCTGACCACCAAGCTTCAGTGGTGGAAATAGAAGGTATGATTTCCAACCATCTAGTGCCTATTTTGATTGACCCTAGTTCAAATTTGAGTTATATAGCCCCTAAAGTTATTGATAAGTGTAAACTACAGCCACAAAAACATACCAAGCCATGGTTGGTAAAGTTAGCCACTGGCACCAAAAGAAGGGTAGCAAAGGTTATACCAGCCTTCCAATTGATGTTGGGTATAAATTCCCCACCCAAGCAACCCTTAACTTATTACCCCTGGGATCATATGATCTGTTGATTGGTATGGACTGGCTAGCCACCCATAAAGCTAGTTTGGACTGTTACCATAAAACCTTAGAATGTGTAAGTAAAGAAGGAAAAAGGATAACCCTTCAGGGGATCCGAAAACCTATCTTAGTGAGACAAATATCAGCTCTGCAAATGAGAAAGTGTTGCCAAAAAGGATGTCCCCTATATGCAATTCAGGTGTTGAAAACTATTGAAGATGACAAACCAAGCCTCGAAGACCACACTACCTTGAGAGAATACAGAGATGTATTTCCGGATGAGGTACCGGGTCTACCTCCGAGAAGGGACATTGACTTCTTGATAGAACTTCCACTAGGAGCGGTGTCGGTGTCTAGGACACCCTACCGGATGAGCACACCTGAACTAGTTGAACTTAAATTGCAATTGAGAGAAATGATGGATAAGGGTTATATCCAGCCCAGTGTGTCTCCATGGGGAGCACTAGTCTTATTTGTGAAAAAGAAGGACGGTACCCTTAGACTGTGTATAGATTATAGGCAACTCAATAAGGTAACCATAAATAACAAGTACCCCTTGCCTAGGATCGATGACCTGTTCGATCAATTGGGGTGTGCGTCTATTTTCTCAAAGATTGACTTGAGGTCGGGATACCATCAAGTCCGAATCAAGGGTGAAGACATCCATAAAATTTCCTTCTAGACGAGGTATGGTCACTATGATTTTGTGGTAGTTCCATTTGGGTTGACCAATGCCCTTGCCACTTTCATGTGCTTGATGAACAGTGTACTTAGCAAATTCCTAGACAAAATTGTGTTGGTTTTTATTGACGATATATTAATTTATTCCAAGAATGAAGAAGAGCATGAAGAGCATCTTAGACTTGTGCTGCAAGTGCTAAGAGAACATTAGCTCTATGCCAAATTCAACAAATGTGAATTCTTCCAAAAGCAAATACATTACTTTGGCCATGTGCTATCCGAAGAAGGAGTAGCAGTAGACCCTGACAAAATCAAGTCTATCATGGAATGGCCTACCCCAAAGGACGTTTCAGATATCAGATCCTTTATGGGATTAGTAGGATACTATAGGAGATTTATAAAAGGATTCTCCAAGATTGGTTGTCCAATCACTTCCCTCCAGAAGAAGGGGACAAAATTCATGTGGACACAAAAATGTGAAGAAATATTTCAAACCCTGAAACGTCTACTGACCCATGCACCCGTGCTAAAGATTGTCGATCTTGAAGCTAACTTCCTCGTGTGCACAGATGCTTGTAAGGAAGGTCTCGGAGGAGTCCTTATGCAGAGAGGAAGTGTGGTCTACTATGAATCTCGAAAACTAAATGAGCATGAAGTCAAATATGTGACCCATGATCTAGAGCTGGCGGCCATAGTGCATGCCTTGAAAATGTGGAGGCATTACCTCCTGGGAAGAAAATTTGTACTTATGATAAATCACTGTGGATTACGATATTTGTTTGACCAACCAAAGCTCAATTCCAGACAAGCTAGGTGGATGGCCTTCCTCAACGAGTTTGATTTTGAAATCAAACATATTAAAGGAAAAGAAAATCGGGTGGCTGATGCCCTTAGCCGAAGTATGAAAACAATTCACCCGGCCGCAGTGAGTACCTGTGAGATGGATGTCAAAGAAAGAGTTAGAAATGCACAAGGAATAGATCCATTCTTCCATACCATGACCTCATACCTGCAGCAAGAACCCATAGGGATAAAGTATGGAGACTACTAGATGATGGAAGAAGGTCTGCTCACTTACTGAAGCAGATTGTACATTCCAGATTGTGATGATTTGAAGAGGTTCATACTAGATGAACTACATAAAAGACCCTATACTGGTCATCCAGGATACCAGATGATGATCACGACCACCAGGAAACAATTCTATTGGCCTGGATTGAAGAAAGACATAGATGAGTACCTAGCCAAACGCATAGAATGCCAACAGGTAAAAGTAGAACACCGACACCCAGTAGGATTATTACAACCTATACCAATCCTAGAATGGAAATGGGAAACCATCTCCATGGATTTCATCACTGGATTACCAACCTCGACCAAATAGAATGATGCCATTATGGTAGTGATGGATAAATTGAGCAAGTCCGCTCACTTTATCCCCGTCAAGTCAACTTGCAAGGCAATAGATATCGCCCAGGTATTCATGAAGGAGATATTCAGACTACATGGCATGCCAAAAGAGATCGTGTCTACTAGAGACACAAAGTTCACTTCCAACTTTTGGAAATCACTGATGGTGGTTTTAGAGACCAAATTGTTGTTTAGCACCACCTATCACCCTCAAACCAACGGACAGACAAAAAGAGTGAACCAAATACTTGAAGACATGCTAAGAATGCATGTAATGCATAAACCCAAGAAGTGGGAAGACTACCTGCAACTGGTAGAATTCGCCTACAAAAACGGCTACCAAACATCCTTAAAGATGAGTCCCTTCGATGTCCTCTATGGTAGGTCATGTAACACTCCAGTCAGCTGGAGTAATCCCGTAAACAGGATTTCTTTTGGACCCGACATGTTGAAAGAAATGGAACAACAAGTGACTCAGATAAAACAAAACCTGAAGGTCGCTCAGAACCGATAGAAAATTTATGCCAACCAAAAGAGAAATCCTCAAGATGGGAGACCATGTATATCTCAGAGTTAGGCCCAGGAAGAGTTCTCTGAAAATGGGAGCCTGTGCCAAGTTGGCACCTTGGTATTGTGGACCCTTTGAGGTTCTATATAGAGTGGGACCTGTAGCCTATAGGTTAGCACTTCCTCCCACAGTGAAAACACATAATGTTTTCCATGCTTCATTATTGAAGAAATATGTACACGATGCTAACCATATAATTGATTGGTCTGTGATCCAGGTGGAACCAGAGGGAGAATTTCTACCAGAACCTCAATGCATACTGGACAGAAAGGAAACCCTGCTCCGGAACCAAACCATTGCACAGGTTAAGGTGCAGTGGAAACATTTTGGCCCAAATGAGGCTACATGGGAAATGGAGGATGCCATGAAACGAGCATATCCGATTTTGTTTACATCTGTACATGCATGTCAAGTTGATAGATAGAGCATCAAGGATGATATTCCTTTAAGGGGGAGGGAATTGTAACACCCTATTTCCCCCAGTCTATAAAAATAACTATACTGGCCAAGAACTATGGAAAACTCAAACATGTGAATGTGTGATTTGAATGGACCTTAGTAAAAAGGTCCATGAATGTAAATAATGTTATGAATATATATATATATATATATATATATATATATATATATATATATATATATATATATATATATAATTGTTAAGAGGGGGATGTGCTGAAAAAGAGACCACGATGGCTGAAGAAAGGTGGTGGAAGGCACCTGGAATGGTGGCGTTAACTTCCACTAAAACCAATACCGAATTTGGACTTCACTAGCCTGCAGAACCAAGAGCGACTTGCTGGCCCCAAATTAAATCACTCGCCAGGTTGGTAGGTAAATGACTCCTCATGAGTAATGAGGGATGGGGGTGAACTGCCCATCTGTAGAGTCCTCAGACCTGACCACCACGAGGAAGATCGTGCCACATGCAACCTCACCGAAAAGAGAAAAAGAGGAAGAGTGTGCGATCAAGGGGGAATACGCGAGGGAAAGAGGAAGAGTGATCGAAAGAACTCTGGAAAAACTATAGAGTGAGTGATAGCAAAGAAGAAGGAGAGTAACCTTCATTATCGGTCACTAGTGAACAGAGACTCAGTCTCGCAGCATCATGGTCTCAGCTTGTGGGTGGCTAGTGGTAAATCCATTCGGAATCGTTGAGCCTATGGTTGGGTGGAAACGAGCACCCCTATCAGCAGTTGCATCACCTGGTGTTTTTCTGATAAGTGTTATATCTTGTATCTTGAAATTTATATGTTGACATGTATGTTCATAGTTTGTGCAATTATGAATGGTTTCAGTATAAGACTGTCTGCATGGTGTTTTGATCATAAATGATGGCTGCATGTTTTTATTGGAAAGACCACATATGGATTATGTTTATATATATATATATATATATATATATATATATGATGAACTAATACATATTTTCAAGTCTGTTCTCGGGAGATTTGTTCTTGTGTTTGTCCTACCTAATGCCTTGGATAGATTTCCTCATGAAGGCACCCTTTCAAGACCACTCCCTTACCTTCGAGAAGACCTTCCAGTCTAGGCTTCAAAACCGGGTGTAAATTACCTGAGGACCTGAAGGAGGATGTTATAGTTTAAGTCTTTAAATCTTGCACGAGGGAGAATGGTCCTTGTAGACGTCAACATTTCGGCATTTCAGTACCCGAAATAACCAAGGGCGAGTCCCCTTGCACTCGCAAGTCCCAAAACCCCAACTTGCGAAATCCTGAATTATTAACGTGGGGATAAATTAAGAGTTTTCGGAGTTTCAGCACCCAGAGTATCTAGGTGCGAGTTTTCTTTTATTCGCGAGTCCTGAAACCCCGACCCACGAAATCCCAAAATCACTGCATGTGGTTGAGTTAGGACCTTTCGGTGGTTCGATACCCAGGTTACCCTTCCTTTTGCTAAATGCACGAATGATATCCCTTCGGAAGATCTAAGGTTTGTTACAACTGTTAAATTTTATGAAGGAACGTCGGCGTTAATGTCTCGACCCCTTTTTAATCTTCGTAAGTAGAATCAAGAACGTAGATCCCCAGGGTTCGTGGGAGTATCTGGACCATCCATTTATAGGACACGTGGCTATCGGTAAGCGTTTCGGCGTTTTGATACCCAGGAAGACAAAGGGGGAGAACCCTGATCATAGCGAGTTGCGAAACCCTGATAACTGAAACCCGAAATAGTTTAAGAAGTGGATGAGATAGGATAGTTTGGCATTTCGGTACCCGGGATACCTAAGTGTGAGTCCCTTTATACTCACAACTCCCGAATCTCCGATTCGTAAAATTCCGAAATGATAATAGGACGGAGTAGCTATGAGTTTTTGGTGTTCCATCTCTCGCGAAACCTAAGTGTGAGACCTCCTGTCATCGCATATCCCAAATTCCCAATGGCAGAATTCCCAAAATAGGGAAGCATGTTTAGAGTTAGTAATTCAGAGTTCGGCTCTCGAGAGACCTCGATGTGAAACCTTCTGTCACCGCATCCCCCGAACTCCCGACTTGCAAAATCCCGATATGCGAAGTCCCGAAATGGATTCGCACACATGGTTTTGGTATTTCAGCTTTTCGATGTCTAGGACTCTCAAGGGTCAGTTTTCCTCGTAATTTGCTAGCCATGAAATTCCGATTGATGAAACCCTGAAATGAACAAGGGAATACCTATATCACGATTTCCCGTATCGTGAAAGTCAATGAGTACCCTTCGATAAGGGCTGTGGCTATAACCGCTGATCATATGAATGCGGATAGGGACTCGGGGAAATTCTATTCCTCGGAGAAAAGAAGAAAAGGCCAAAAAAATTTAAATTCCGTAGTGGGTGTGTTACAACAAGGTTCAAAGTAAACCATGAAACCAGATTAATGATACTCCGATGGGGAGGAATCTGATATTGGACGAGTGTCTTCTTTCATTGAATATGTGATAGTAAATCTCAACTATCAATCTTCATTGGTTGCAGTGGACATGAAGGGAAACAACTATCGGAGAAGAGGTAAAATATGAGCAAGTGGAGTGTCTCACATCATATGAATCATTGATTTTAGACTCCAATAACTGTTGGATCCTGAATGAATGGGACTCCGATGGAAATGGTTCTGAGAGAATACAAGGCATTAAATTGATGGACCCGATAGGATAAGGGCCGAAGGACAAAGTGGTAGGTGCCACATTAGATGGAGCAAGTGACGGGGAGCCACGTGGGTTCCATGTGGCAATGACATGCATGTAGACCAATGAAGGCCTAAGAAATTTGAGAAGCCCTAAATTTTGACCTAGAGCTTAGTTTTGAGTAAACTTACAGTTGTTAGAAATCTCTTGACGAGTAGAATATGATGGTTCCATCAAAAAGGAAATTTTGAGATGGTTAAAGGAATGCAAATTTAATACTTGATTTCCTTAAAAGGTACTTAGGAGTTGGGTGTGTTACAACTTCCAATTATCAGAATACATCAACTTCCAACTTCTAACTAACTTATGAAATATTTTGGGAACCAGTGAGCCTAGAGTAGGGCTCCAGAGTTTGTGTCCATCCTTAAACCACCAAATTGGTTTGTGGTCTTCCTTAAACCACCACCATCATTCAATTTGTTTTCATCCCAAAACAACCATATTCAAAGAGAACATTTAACCATCAATAGCTGCATAGTTCTACATTTCAACTGCCCACTTTCAGATATTAGCTCTCACCTTGGACTCACATAAACCCCTTTGGATTAAGGGGGGGAATGTTGGAAACCTAATCCTCTTAGGGTTACGGTATTCCTCACTTGACGAAAAGTGAAAGGTCAATTGATTGCAATAGTTTTCTAGGAGTCAAAGAGACCCTGGAAGATGAATCCAAAGGTCATTAGAAATGATGTATTTATATCTGTATCATATCTATGAATAAATTCACTTCACACCTGATCTAATCTCGTGGGTCTAATAGAGAAACATTTGACAATCACTATACCTACCCTATTAACAATCTAGACCTAATTCTACTCACAGACACTAGTTCCTTCATTGAAAGGGAACATTTCCCAAAGTACAACAAAATCTATCACATATTCCACAATGAATACTTCCCATATGATGAAGAAGAAATTGATTCATACCATAATATCAAAAAGAGCACCATTCACACTCTTGCATCCCATCCTATGTTGTTCCCATACAACTGCACCATGTAGTGGTGTTTTACACACCTTGAAAAAGACACAGACACCATTTTCAATGAATCCAAAGTCTTGATTGATTCTCTGAATCCTGATGGCATCAAGATCATGTATCAAACCCTAGGGCCTACCATGTCATTGAATTGTCATTTCTGGAGAAGTTTGCAGTAGAAAGTGAATATTTTGAAGGGTTAATGGAAGATTGGTATAATGACAAGTTGATATTTGTTAATAAAGGGGAAATATATATCCCATATCAATACCTAAAATAACCATACATTTTATTTAACACTATGGTTTGTAGGTTGTATGGTGAGAAAACCAACACATATTTCAGGATGGAATGGTTTTCGATGGATTATATGGTGGTGAAGAGAGGACAAGTGTTCAACTAGAAGAATATCCTATCTTTCAACATATTCAACACAGTTAAAGAAGTTATAGGTATGAAAAACTTGGCTTTTATATTTCAACTTATCTCATTGATTCAATTTCCTCTGCCATTCATTTCCCTGCTTTTGAGTGGAATTGGATCGACCCCTAGTTAGCCCTTGATTCACATTTATTTATCTGAAATGTGGGATGTAAATTAAAAGGAAAACATATACAATATATCTGATTATTTATTAGCCTCTTTGTACTAGGTAATCTTCGAATTTTACCCACACAAGATATCACACATGGATATAACAACCCTGAAATGAATAGGAGATTGGTATGTGAAAAGGTATTACACTTATATCAAGGTATATGGAAGTATTGGACCATCACATATCCTACCAAAATATGATCCTGATAAATTTATAGCCCGAGAAATTACTTACCAAACTATAGAACAAGGGATCAGAACATACCTGTCGGCAAACAATAGGAAGTATTGGCCCAATTTCCCACTGTACAAAGGAAGATATAAGCTATCTAACAAACCTCATGATGAGAAAGAAGTTGAACCCCTGTAGGAGATATATTTATGCACAAGTGAAAAAAAAGGGCATGATCCCCATCGTATATTAATTGACCATATCAAATATGTCAAGATAAATCACCCAAATATCCATGAAGTAAACGTCTCTAAATATCTCTTCAAAGGAGATTTATTTTTTAAACAAGTATTGGGGAGGATACAAGATGAGTCAGTGAGAGAAAGGATTCAAAAGGAAAAAGATGAATAAAGTAACATAGTGAAGGAACAATTTAAGATTCTACTAGAAAAATAAAAATAAAACCTGAAAGCTAAGGAAAGGGAAGAAGCACAAATGATGAAGACAGGGCAAATAAATCTAGAGAAGTAGAAGAGAGATTACAACAAAAGAAGAAAGCAATGCTAGAGAAGAAAAACACTAAGCAGGATAAGAAGAAGAAAAAGTATAATGTCCTTAAGAAGGATGTTGAGGAAAATAAAAAAAACTATAGAAAAGGAATCCAATGCCAAACAAGATGTAGAGATGGAAAGGAAGAAAAGGGAGGATGAAGAGAAACAAAGACTAGTTGTTGAAGATGAAGAGAAGAGGAATAAAGAAGAAGGGGAAAAACAAAAGGCAATTGAATTCAAGAAGAAAGAAGAGGAAGAAGAAGAACATGAAAAGAAGAAAAAGTAGGATGACTTAAACAGACTTGTGGAAAACCCCATTGAAAGTATAGTTATTATCCTTGTTTAAGAATGCACTCCTCTAATGGCCATCCCATGAGTATTTTCTTATGCATATCAAGTACTAGAAATAGATGATGTTATAGTGGTTATAGGTGAATATTATTATAGCAATATGACGAGGGAAACCGAGAGGATAAAAACAAATATAAAAAGGGGAGAATCTTCCCTCAAGGGAGACTCTTTTGAGAGAAAAATTAAATGGAAGGCATGTCTAGACCCTAAAGAAAATGCAATAGAGATTGCTTCATCCCTTAATGTATATGCAGGAGAAAATGCAATGTCAGTGTATGAGTTAGTAGAGGAATTGGATATATCAAAGGATAGGATAGTTGAGTTGGAAGGAGACATGAATCCCATAAAGGATAGCCTAGAAAATGAATTTGGGAAAGAGGCTAACACTGTAGAACAATTGGACAAAGAGGAAATGTAGAGAGACTTGCAACTCCAAAAGAATAGTAGAATTTGAGAAAAGGGCTAGTATAAATCATAATTTACACTAGGAAGAATTGGAATCTCTCAAGCTCACCTAGTCACAATAAATGGAACATGTCAAGATGAAATATGCACAAGAAATGACAAGCCTACAAGAAGAACGCTTGCAAGTAAGCATCTACAATGAAAATTTGGAAGACATAGTCCTAAAATACCATAGAAGAAAACAAACAAGGGACCCTCATCCTAGAGGCTACTAAAGAAGAAGATAGAGATACCAATGAGAATCTTATAATTGCAAAAATTTAATGTTTTAGTAACTCAAAAGAACATAGAAGACCAAATCAAGTTGAATGATCAATTAGAAGACATAAAGAACAAATACCAAAAAGCTCAAAATTCCTTTGAAAAGATTATAGACTGATGAGATGTGTATAATAATCCACCTAATACCTTGTTATTATACACATCCAGACAAAATATCAAGGACCGGGTACTCTTTGATACCTGCAAACCCATCCTGAATGATATTAAAAACACACATGAAGCAGTCAACAAGGCATGCAAAATATTATGGAAGGCCTCCGATAGCTTACTTGAAGAGTTTGAAATGGATGTAATGGAAGACTTAGAAGAAGCGCCTCTAGTTGAGTTAAGAATAGAAGATATAGAGACTAGAGGAAATGGGAGCTGATAGACTATTGAAGAAATTACTGAAGTAAATAGGGAGGTCATGAAATAAAAACTCATAAATCCAACCAAGATGACCACAATATTCAGAAACTTCATTCAGAAGATAGAGAAGAGTCTAAATATGGAGTTAACAACCCATATTTATGAAAATGAGATAGATTTGGAAAACATGAAGTTGAGCAGAGTTGATGTGATCGTGAAGGACTACGAGATATGGAAGGAATACAGAGACAACATGCAACTATCAAAGACTTCTTGATCATTGTATTATGTGCTATACTATCTTTGTTTTGATCATATGAAAATTTTAAATTCCTAATCCATAATATGAAATGAAACATTGTAACTGTGATATGACATGATGACAGTTACAGAATTTGAACAACCTCTCTTGTTTTATAAAAGAGAGTGGTAAGGAGGAATTTTTCCCTTTGTAAATGACAAATCATACTATTTCTTCCAAGTGAATAAAGAGCAAGATGGATTCTGGGAATTTGTGACTTTGGTAGATGTATATGAGACTTCTATTTGTGCATTTGCTTTCTTCTTGAGTAGCATAGAGTTATGTTGTATGGACTATTTCTCCAACCTATTCTATTTACTCATGTTTCCATATGTTTCCTTATGGGTATAGAAATAATGTTATGAATGCATTCTACAACTAATTGTTATTGTATCTATAGCATTGTTATTATCACTTACCATTGTCATGCATTAATTTTGTTTTGTTCTAGTGGTATTATATTTGAATATACTCATACAATTAGTTTTATCTTGATCAAGATGGGATAAATTAGGATAAATTTATATTAGCATAGTGTTAGATAGTTCTAATTTATTATTTAGCTCAGATTTTAATTCATATGAGAACATTATGTTCTCATATTCATAATTATAAAATATTTTGAGTGGTAACAAGGCTCACATACTAGTCGGAAATGCTACACCAAATGAGAGTAGCTATAATTGGGACCTGCCATTGGGTGTTCTCCCTTACCTACTTGACAGACCATTTGGACCTGTCAACAGAAATGGCACTAGAAGGAGGGCCATCAAACTAAATGGATACAAAGAAATTGTAAGATCCTAATCATTCTATTTCGTTGATAAGCCCTAATCAACAAAGTGATTTCTCTCATCCAGACCTGAAATAAACTTTCTTTTCTTTCTATTACACTGCTAGTACTCTCTCACAGGTTTCATTCAATGAGGCTCTACTCATTCTATGGGGGTATCAGTGACACCTCACATATTCAAAAAATAAGATCTTGATATGATAATAAGAGAAACTTGATAGCATGTATTAACTCGACAGTGGAGCAGGAAAACATGTCAACTCCCTATTGAATTTTCAATACCCAAAGGCTGCAAAATACCCACATGGGAAGAAGTGGATCATCAAATCCCCCTTCCCATGGACGAATACCTACCATTGGGACTCTCGGGCATTACCTATCACAAGTATTACAAGAAGTTTGAAACCGTTATATTTTTATCTAGAAACTTACTTGTTTGTTGGCGATGGCAATAGACCTCCCATTCCTCCCAAATCTCCACCAGAACCCCTAGAGGTGAGCTTGAAAAAGAACCTGGGGGAGAAGGAGAATGAGGAATCCCTGTAAACCCTCAACCCATGTCCATATTTAATGCTAATCAGAAAAATAACCAACCTTGGTTGGTTCCTGATGTCGTTGCAATACCTAGGGCAATCCATGACATGCGTAAGCACCCTGAGAAGTTCTTACCCAAATTTAACTCAGATAAGAAGGATTTTTCACAAGACCATTTCAAGAATTTTATGATTTCTTTCAAATTCATGAGTGTACAATATAGATATGTCATCTACAAATTATTTCCCTATACTTTTGAAAAACAATCTTTAACCTGGTACTTTTCTTTAGATCAAGCTTCTATTACTCATTGGAATGCTTTTGAAATTACTTTTATTGAAAAATTTGGTGAAGACAAAACCTCAACAACCTTGTTGATTGATATTTCAAGAATTAAAATGGATGCAAAAGAGAAAATTAAATATTTCAATCAAATATTTCTAACTTTAATAAATAAAATTCCTGAGGCTTTCAAACCTTCTAACGATGTTTCTATTGAATTTTATACTTCTTTTCTTCCCATTTCCATGGAATTTTTTTTTAAAAGAGATGATAAAATACCTTAGAGGATACCTTTAAAGAAGACATTAAATTTGAGAAGGACATGATTATCTTGAAGGGTAACCCAGAAGTTGAAGTCTCAAAAGATAAAACTTGTAACAAAACCAAGACTACTATGACCAAACCTCCCAAGGAAAAAAAAGAAAAAGACTCCACCGATATGGAAGTGCTCTAGAGGATTGTTAGGAAAATATCCAAAGAGATTATTGATATGAAGAAGAACTGTAGATAAGGATCTTCCAACCCCAAGAATTTTTTCAAATTTCAACCCAAAAAGGAATAAGCCACTCCTCCTACCACTAAGACTGCTCCCCCTTCTGAGGGTATAAACATGGAAAACTTTGTACAAGACCTCAGGGATTGGGCCATTGATGAAACTGATGAAACTAAGGAGAAGGAAGTTAACTCTTTCTGGGAAATATCTTTTGGATTGGGAGAAGAAGAAGAGGAAGACGTTGGAGAAATTGATCATATGTCCCAGAATGAAACAACCATAAGAAGTAAGAGTAAGGAACCATTTTCCAACTCTTCTTGCTCTTTGAAAACTACTAACACAACCCCCAACATACAAAAGACACCCTCTGGTGATAAGCATATTACTATGTTACCATGTTGGGGCCACACCACATATTAATGAATTTATGTGGTCGAAGATACCCATCGTGAGTATGTTCCTAAGCTATGGAGGATCCTTGATGCTTCCCATCAAGAATGGAAGGTTGAGTTCTTTTCAAGATGAATGACACTCTGGTTGTCATAGTACAACCTATTATTCTCCTTCTTCTCTCTAATTCCTCCATAAGCCTCTGTAACCCAGATCATCTCTTTACTAGCCTCTATAGAAGCAACATACTCTGCTTCGGTTTTTGAAAGTGCAACAACCTTTTGTAGTTTCAAAATCCAACTTATTGTTGTTCCAACCTATAGTAAAAACATACCCTATAGTACTCCTCCTATGTTTATCACCTGCCATATATGAATTAACATATCCATGTAGAATAGTGTCTGAACCTACAAAACATAACACATGATTACTAGTACATCTCAAATCCATGAGAATACACTTTACTACCTCCCAATGTTATTTACTTGTATTTTTCATATACCTACTCACAAGTCCCACTGCATGTGCAATATCTGTCCTTATTTACACTATCACATGCATCAAGATGCCAAATGTTGATGAATAAGGGACCCTGGACATGTATTCTATCTACTCATGTGTCTTGGGACACATTTCCTTGATTAATTTGAAATAGATGGCCAAAGGTGTACTAATTGTTTTTTTATTCTACATTATAAAGCTCTCCAACACCTTCTCTATGTACTCACCCTGAGACAATATCAATATGTGATTTTTCCTATCTCTTGTTATCCTCATACCAAGGATTTTCTTTACAACACCTAGATCCTTCATCGCAAATGAATTACCTAATTTCTTCTTGAGCAAATTTATATCCTTCAAGTGAGACCTTGCAACAAGCATGTCATCTACATACAATAGCAAGATAAAATATATTCCATTTTCTAGCCTCTTAAAATAAACAAGTGATTAGAATGGCATCTACTATAACTATGTTTTGTCATAAACTTGTCAAACTTCAAATATCGATGCCTTGGAGCTTGATTTAGGTCATACAATATCTTCTTCAACTTGCATAACAAATTCTCCTACCCTTTGACCTCATACCCCTATGGCCACTACATATAAATATCTTAATCCAAATCCCCATGGAGAAAAGATTTTTTTACATCTAACTGTTCAATATGAAAATACTCTACTACCACAAGAATTAAAATGGTCCTAATCGAAGTCATTTTAACAAAAGGAGAAAATATTTCATCAAAATATATACCTTTCTTTTGTGAAAATCCCTTTATAACAAGCCTGGCCTTGTACCATTTTTTTCCTCCATCTTCTTCCTTCAACCTGGAAACCCATTTATTCTGCAATGTTATTTATCCTGCAAGCAACTAAACCAAGTCCCAAGTCTAGTTATTTACCAAGGAATCCATTTCCTCTTTCATGCCTTGCTCCCACTTATTTTTAGTGTTTACCTACATTGCCTCTTCATAACTTTCTAGTTCACCATAATCATTCAACAATAAATAATACAATGAAGGAGAGTATCACTCAGGGGGACTACTTAACCTGGTAGATATTCTAACAACAAATGCAAGCGTTTGAGGTACCTACTTCTCCTGTTGTTGTACACTTTGATTTTCTAGTACATTTAGAGTTTCTTTTTCAGTGATCTCATCAAGCATTGTGTATTCTAGTTTTTCCTCTTTTTGTTTCTTTCCCTAGAAATGATCTTTGAACATGACCTTCTCATTGACTATGATATCTCTACTCCTAATTATTTTTCGATTTTCATAATCCCATAAGCGATAACCAAAATCGTTGACATTGTATCCAATAAAGGTACACTTCTTCGATTTTTCTTCAATATTGTTTCTATTTTATTTATCAATAGGAACATATGTTTCACAACCTAAAGTGTTAACACTCTGTGAACTCATTCGGTTGAGAAAACGAATGACATAGGTAACCTACAAACCAACTTTAAGGCCAGAAACTAGCCTTTTCGACCCAGAGAGGGTTCTCTCTGAGACTTCGTCTCTATACAGGTTATGGCTTTGAATTGTCAGCTAGAATTAACACATTCGTATAATATTTATGGTTCTATTGGCAAGAGAATTCAAGACCTTGGGCCATGGAATCAAATTCCAGAAAACGAGAGAAATAAATGACTTGGTAACTAAAACTCGAGAGGATAAAGGCTAAGTAGGAAACAGTCTTTCAATTCAAAGTCGTTGTGTGTGGCGAGAGAAGAACACATAAAGAAACTCAGAGCACCGCTAGAGATGAATTCTAAATTTACTTAGAATAAAAACATAGTCGTCTAAATGGTGAAATCTAGAGCATCGCACGGTGAATTTCAGACTTGTAAAACGTTCTTATTTAGACAATATACATACATGAATATAAAGAAAACAAGAAGAACATACATAAGAGAGGTCACAATACATCAAACCACTACCATTAGAATCTTTTCATCAAAGTCTCATGACCTTTGCATTAAACTTCAATCAGGTTCGAAACATTACATCCAACAGTAACTGTCTACATTACTTTTCCAACCAACCTGGCTTACATTGAAAAGGTGAAATATATAGAAAAGGATGTGCCCCTTGGGATTTCGTACCCCCCAACTACTATCCCTATAAATTAGGCTCTGATTATTCTCTTCGATATGATCCTTCGTATGGCACTTTACTAATAATAGAAACTTGATTGTACCCAATAATACAATAACCGCCGTCTTTTCCATGACAGTTCAGTCATCGAAAAGATTTCATTGTTAAGGAGCGATGTGTTGATGCTTCTCCTTTGAATGGGCATCTATATGATCAAGCGCTTTGTCATACTCATACCACCTAGTGTAATGAATTTGGTTGTTGTCGCGCAATCATTTGTTGAGGTGTGCATGTGGCTGGTAACCGAGGACTATCACTGGTGTTTCCAAGATGACAACGCCAGTCAGGGGACAACGACTTTCTTCAAAACTCTTGTGCCCTAAACCCACACTTTTCCTTCGCGATATGTGGGTTTCCAGCATTTATGTGACTTATGTCTGTTGTGTGGCTACATGTCAAAGTCTCTGCTTCCTAGTAGAAAACAGAACGCTGGGAGAAAAAACCCATGCCATGTTCGAAAAAAAAAAAAACGAGGTCGGTCAATTATGTTTATGGTCTCGTCTGCAGTATTGATATCTGAAGTGTTTTCCTGACAGACCAGTTTATCCTTTTCATATTATTTACTTTTCTTCACAAAACCGCATTCCCTTTCAGCTTCTTTGAGCACTGGCTAAAGCCGTGCAGACATTTTCTGTAACATCCCCCCAACCACTCGTAGGCCGGGATATGCCACTCCAGAGCAACCACTCATGCTCTGACACCAGTCGGTAACATTCCCAGACTTTAGGCCGGACCATGTTACTCTAGGGAATGCTTTTGTTCCCATACTATGGAACATATAGTAGCATACCCAATAGTCAACTAAGAAATGCCACATAAATTTACTCTTTAAACTACATGCAACTAAGACATATACATATAGCACACTCGCGAAAGATTTACATATAAACATAAACAAACAATTACTTTCTGTAACATACAAATTTTATACTAAAATAAAAGTAACTACAGATATGCAACATTTACAAAGAATTACCCATTAACATATAGGCAATCATAATCACATATATTATAAACCGTAACATAGGCATGTAAATAATAAAGAAACATATCATTTTTATCATACAACTGGTACTTATCTTGGAAAGATTGTCACCTACTGCATACAGACCGTCCATGAACCTCCCAGCCATAGACTACATTGTTCATCACTCTCAACAGTGAGTCACCCCCAAGCTAGGACTGAACTCCACCCAGGGTAAAGGGTTCCTATCCAGGCTAAGGATCATAGACAACAGAAAAGACTCTGTCTCAAGTGCTCACTCAACTAATAGCCTACAACCTCTCATTCTCCACATGCCTATCCCACCCAAGGAAGTGTGCCCCTTCTTTGTTCAACAGTCCCTCGGCTACCCCACTTCCCTTCTAGGGCTTTAGCAACAGGCCGGACCAGAAGTCTCAGATCATTGTAGCTGCATTCTAGCACTTTCAGGAATCAATCCTCAACAACTCTCTTGCTCAGAGAATTTCTCACGAGCCTGCAACCCACTTCTTCAATCCCTATCCAAGCTAACCAAGTACACCAACCAAAAGGGCTATGGAAACAATCTCTGGAATGGTAAAATGGTTGTCTCAAGGATAACGGAATGCATGAGTGAAATGGTCATGGAATCATTGACTGGATAACTAAGTGTGGAGGAGAATCACTGTGAAATCTTCATGGAAGTCCTTGTGCGAATAATGGTTGTCGGGCTACTGGTAAGGTATCCGTGATAAGTCTCTAAATGAACTAAGTTCCCCCAGGATATGAATGCATGTCCCCAGCTTGACACTTGTCATATCGGAAGTTACTTTGGTCCACTTGTCCCCAAATTTAGAACTTAGGATAAAATAATTATCCATACTTTATGTTTTATGAAATACTAATATAATATTCCCTTGACTTTTGGCCCTCCCTTTCCCTAACTGGTGAAGTTTAGTCCCCCATCTCTTTTATCGTGGTCGGTCTGCATGCAACGATGCATTTTATATTAATCATGATTCATGTACAAAGAAGGCACATTGGCCTCTGACATCTAGGTGTTTTGGCCTAATACCAAAACATAAGCATCCCAACTTATAATATCTGGCTCACTAGCCTATAACACATATCATATACACAAGGCACGGTGTCCTCTATACTGCGCTCACCTTAGTTACTCTGTGCGGTATCCTAGAATGTACATATTACATCATTTTACTGCACAGTTCATGCACGCACTATTCTACATGACGTGCATTACCAATTGAGGTCAAAACAACTCACTAACTTAAGTAAATTTATATTATATTTACAATTGGGTTTGGCCGAGGGATATTACAATCCCCTCCCCTTATTTATGCACTATCCTCAGTGCATCATATGACCATATATAACAAAATTTTCAAAAATCTTCAAAAGGATGCAGGAATTCTACCCGCATTGCATCTTCATGTTCCCAAGTAGCATCCTTAGGACTGTACCAGGTCCATTGAACCTTTACAATCCTTATGTCTTGGTTCTGAAGCTGTTTGACTTTATAGTCCAGAATGCGCACTGGATGCACTTGAAAAGCACCTTCTTGTTCCACCTGAATCACATTCCAATCAATAACATGATTAACATCAGGTATATATTTCATGGAAGACATTATGAACAAACATAGATGTAGGCAATGCAATCAGATAAGCAAATGGACCAATCCTCTCTAGGATTTCAAAAGGCCCACAAAATCTGGCTTCCAACTTGGCCCAGCTTCCCAACTTCAGGGAACTCCTATTAGCTTTCACTTTCAAGAAAACATGATCACCCACTTTGAATTCTCTCTAGTTTCTATTCTTATCGGCACAACTTTTCTTTCTATCTTGGCCATCTTTTAAATTCTGCTTAATTTTTGTCATCTGGTCCTCCATTTCCCTGAGCAACTCATGCCCAATTACCGTCCTATCAGTTGGGTTATCCCAACTTACTGGAGTATTGCACTTTCTGTTGTAAAGTGATTCAAATGGGCTCATCTTCAATGATGCCTGATACCCTTTGTTGTACGTGAATTCTACCAAGTGTAGGTAGTCTTTCCATTCCTATGGTTTGTCCATCACATACTTTCTCAATATATCTTCTATCACCCTGTTCACCCTTTCTGTCTGTCCATCAGAATGAGTATGATAAGATGTACTAAAGTTCAGATTCGTTCTGGATCCTTTGAACAATCCTTTCCAGAAATTTGAGGTGAATTTCAGGTGTCTGTCAGATACAATTGTTTTATTAATCCCATGCAATCGTGCCACTTCCTTCATGAAAATATCAGCAACCTCTGCTACCTTTTTCATGGTTTTTAGTGGAATAAAATGGGTAGATTTCGTGAGCTTGTCCACCACCACCATGATCGAATCATGCAACTTGCCTGTTCTAGGAAATCCTATAATAAAATCCATTGTCACCATTTCACACTTCCACTCAGGAATGATTAAAGGTAGTAGCAACCTCGCTGGGTGCCTATTCTCAGCTTTCACTTTATGTCATTCCATACATCTAGCGATGTACTCGGCGATCTCTTTCTTCATACCTGGCCAAAAGTAATGGATCTTGATCGCTGTGACAATTTTCTGATATCCAAGGTGTCTTGCATAAGGAACATTGTGCATTTCATGCAAAATCATACGTTTCAAGTTCTAGATATTTGGAATAAAAATCTTGTTCTGGTGCAAAAATATTCCATCTATTCCCAACTTATAATTATCCACCTTCTGAAGCATCTTACCCTATTGTAACATTGCTACCAATTCTTTGTATTGCAGATCGACATTTGTAGCCTCCAAAATTTTTCTTGTAATATCAGTTTGGTATATGATAATGGTTGTAGCATGTAATTCACGTACCTTCCTACTGAGTGCATCAACCACTTTATTCTCTTTCCCCTTGCTATGCTTTATATCAAAGTCATATTTTATTAGGAATTCTAACCATCTTCTTTGTCTAGCATTTAGATTTGGTTGATCAAATAAATATTTTAGACCATTGTGGTCTATTCTTAGCTCAAACCTCTTTCCCATGAGGTAGTGTCTCCATTTCCTCAAGGCATACACTATGGCTTCCAACTCCAAATCGTGAGTGGCATAGTTTCTTTCATGATCCTTCAACTTCCTTGATTCGTAACATATGACAAACCTGTTTTGACTGAGGACTCCACCAAGTCCTTCATTACATGCATCGGTGCATACAATGAAGTCTTCTTCTGGGTCCATGATCCTTAATATTGGAGCACTTGTCAATAATTGTTTCAAGTGCTGGAAACTCTTCTCACAATCCAGTGTCCACTGAAACTTCACTCCCTTTCTTTGCAAATAAGTGATTGGGTGTGCAATCTTTGAGAATACTTCAATAAATATTCTGTAGTAGCCTAGAAGACCCATGCATAATCTCACCTCTGTTACATTCTTCGGTGCTGACCATTCTCTAATGGCCTCTATCTTCTCAGGATCCACTGTTATCCCATACTTTGAAATGATATGCCCTAAATAATGAATCCGTTTCTGATAAAATGAGCACTTGCTCAGTTTGGCATATAATTGATGCTCTCTTAATACTTGCAACACCATCCTCAAATGATGTTCATGCTCTTCCTCTGACTTGGAATATATAAGAATGTCATCCAAAAAGACAATGAAGATCTTTTCCAAATACTCTCAGAAAACAACATTCATTAAGCACATGAAAACAACGGGTGCATTTGACAACCCAAATGGTACCACTGTGAACTCATAATGACCATACCTTGTCCTGAAGGCAGTCTTGCTAATATCTTCTTCTTTAATTCTTACCTAATAGTATCTTGATCTGAGATCTATCTTTGAAAATGTCTTTGCATCCTTCAATTGATCAAAGAGGTCATCAATCCTTGGTAGAGGATACTTGTTCTTAATAGTGACTTTATTCAACTGTCTGAAGTGAATGCAAAACCTTAGTGTTCCATCTTTCTTTCTCACAAACAAGACTGGGGCACCCCAAGGTGACATGCTTGGGCATATATACCCCTTCTTTAGAAGTTCTTCAAGCTGCATTTGTAACTCCTTTAATTCTGGTGTACTCATTCTGTAAGGAGTCTTTGATACTGGCGCTACTCTAGGCATCAAAGTTATAGAGAAATCAATGTCTCTCCTTGGGGGTAGTCCACGTACCTCCTTGACACATCTTCAAAATATTCCAGGACTTCATAATCCTCCAAATTTGGCACCTTATCTCTAGGTGTCTCTCCCAAATGAGCTGTAATTATTTGACATCCTTTTCTGTAACACTTCTTCAGTTGCAATGCTAAAATTTCTCTACTGGTTACTGCCCTGGCGATTCCCTGTACCTTCCTTGGTTTCCCTTCCTCATCCAAGAAATTAAATGATTTTTTGTGACAGTCTAAGGGAGTGTGATGTTGGTCCAACCAATCCATCCCAATTAGACAGTCATAGGAACCTAAAGGCAAGATATTTAAATCTTATTTGGTGTTCATTTCATTCATGTCTATGAGGCATGACTTAACCATCTCATTAACCTTTCTTTTGGCTCCTGTAGCCAGTTGTACCAACTAGGATTTCTCGTGCTTGCTTCTTGGAAATTACAAACTCTCCACCATCTTAGGGTCTATATAACTATGACTAGCCCTTGAATCAATTAAAATAGCAAGGGTTTGGTTGTTGATCATACCTTCCACTTCAATCATGTGGGACTAATACTCTGCTTGCTTGTTGTCCAGGGCTGCATAAATCCTTGGCACATATCTTCCCATGTCCTCCACTTTTTCAACTCGTTGTACATTGTGAACAACCCTACCTTTTTCACGTTTGTTAGGACAATCTCTAAACCTATGGTCCCCTTTACAACCCCAACATTGCATAGGTGGTTGTCTTGGCCCTTGAATCCCTCTGTCAATCATTCTGGGTTATTTAGGAGTTTTTTTTCCTTGTGGATTATTTCTGAAGAATGGTGGCTTAACTCCCTTTTTCCTTTGATCCACCTTGAATTTCTTATTGTCTTCCCAAACCATTTGGAAAGTTGGCCTTACTTTCTGCTGATCATATAGGCATTTAGCTCTCCTTATGGTCTCTTATAATGTCTTGGGATCATCATACTTTATTTTGTCATTGATGAATGATGGCAATCCACTTGAATACCTTTGAATTTTGACTGTCTCGTCCTTGACGAAAGAGACATACTTCATCAGTTCCATAAACCTTATCTCATATTCATCTATGGTCATACTTCCAAGATTGAGTTCAAAGAACTCTTTCATTTTCTTGTGATATTATCTCTTATTCAAGTACTTCTTCTCAAAATACTTCTTGAATTCCCTCCAAGTAACACTTTTCTTTACAATGTGTTGTACCTGCACAAGTCGATCCCACCACATGGAGGCCTTTCCTTTGAGTTGATAGATAGTGATTCTACCTTCTGCATGAGAAGAATATTTATGCAATTGAAAATACTTCCTCATGCCTAGCAACCATGTTTTTGCATCTTCATCCTTCTTGTGCTCTGTAATATGCCATATATAAAATATATGCAGAACAAAAATAAAATGCTAGAAATGGCAGAATAACAACAATATAACCAGAACATTCACCACACTAGCACTGAAATGATATGAGAATAATAACAGAAATAACACTTTGAATCTGAAAGCAATGTTCATGGGCCTCTTCGAGGGGGAAGCCTCTAGTTGAGTAGATCTCTATTACAATAATATACAAGCTAGGGTTATCATACCCTCAACTCCTATTTATACCAAAAAGAAGCATCTAGAGGAAGATCCTTCTAGAAGTGAAAGCTTCTATTAGGTATTCTTACATCTGCCTTATTCTATTTCATTGAAATGCCTTATTAATATTGACCTTTATTACATCCAAATATATTTTTCTACCTATGTGTGGGTTAGGACCCTAACATGTCCGCCCCCTTAAAAACAACCTTGTCCTCAAGGCTTGAGATGAGGAAATTGTTGCAGAATGGTAGCTGGTTCCAAAGTGGCATCTGTTGGAGTTGTATCTTTCCACTGGACTAGCAATTCCTTGATGGTTCTTTGACATAGCCGACACTCACGTTGGTCCAAAACTGCTTCTGGATGTAGCCAAATGGATCATTCTTCAGCTAACTCTAGAAGGTTGGTTTGAATTTGGCACTTCGCTCCAATCACCTTCTTTAAGCATGAAACATGAAAAATAAGATGTAGCTTTGAATGGATGGGAAAAGCTAACTAATAGGCTACTTGTCCCACATGCTTGAGAATGGTATAAGGAACATAAAATTTGGGCGCTAGCTTCTGACAATGCTCAGCCTTGAGAGAAGTTTGCTTGTAATGTTGCAGTTGAAGAAACACCTGATCCCCTTCTGCAAATTGATGTTTAGGGAGACCTTGATCTTCTTGTTGCTTCATGTGATTCTATTCCATGACCAAATTCTCTTTGAGGGTACGGAGAATAGCCTCTCGAGCTATAAGTGTTAGGTCAACTGCCTGGACCTTCGAGGCACCCGGTAAGTATGAAAGAACTAAAGGTGGCTTTTCTCCATATACTACTTCAAAAGGAGTCATGCGTGTAGTTGTATGGTATGAAGTGTTGTACCACCATTCAGCTAGGGGTAACCATTGAGCCCACTGATTTTGATTTTCCAAGGAAAAACACCTCAAATATGTTTCCAAACACTTGTTGACAACTTTCGTTGGGCCATCAGTATGGGGATGATAAGCTATGCTAAGATGCAATTCAATAACCTGTATCTTGAACAGTTCTTGCCAAAAATTGCTTGTGAAAGTTGGGTCGCAATAAAAAGCAATAGAGTGTGGCATGCCATGAAGCTTGAAGACATGATCCATGAAAATTTGAGCCACCATGGATGCTGTAAACAGGTGTTGAAGAGCACAGAAATGAGCATACTTGGAAAGGTGATCAACAACCACCATGATGACTAATTTATTTCTCGATTTGGGTAAGACGGTAATAAAATCCATAGAGATATCCTTCCAAATAGCAGGTGGAATCGGGAGCGGTTGTAGTGTGCTTGGAGATTTGACTGTTTCTCCCTTGTTGTGTTAACACACATCACATTAAACGACAAAATTACGAATTTAATGTTTCATACCATCCCAGAAAGAGGAATGTTTGACCCCGTCATAGGTTTTGGTGAACCCGGAGTGCCCTGCTGTGGGTGTAGCATGAAGCTTAGAAAGTACTGTGGATTTAATCTTTGATTGTTTACTTAAATGTAAATTGCCTTTGTATTGAAGTTCATTATGGAGCCAAGAGTACCCTGGGGAAGCTGGAGCATTGGATTGCAATTGTTGGATCAACTGCGAACTTTTGGGATCTTGTAGCAATTCCCGGCGAACGGCTTGGAGCCAATCTGGTACAATGAATGAAAGAGAAAAAATAGATCCTTCATCTTCATATTTTCGAGAAAGTGCATCTGCAACCACATTGTCTTTTCCTTTCTTGTAAATGATCTCATAATCATATCCAAAGAGCTTAGTCACCCATTTTTTTTGTTCTGGGGAGGAAATGCATTCTTCCAGAAAATACTTGAGGCTTTGATGGTCTGTCTTAATTTGGAAATGTTGCCCCAATAGATAAGTGCTCCAGAGATCAACGACATGTAGAATAGCCAACATTTCCTTTTCATAGATGGATTTGCCCAGATTTATTTCAGATAGTTGTGTTTGTAAATGCCAAAGGTTGACCTTCTTGCATAAGGACAACACCAATTCCTTTCCTTGAGGCATCACATTCCAACACAAAGGTCTTTGTGAAATCGAGAAGGGCGAAGACTGGAGTGGTGCACATGGCCATCTTCAAGGTTTGAAAAGCTTGGGCAACTGCTTGAGTCCAAGTGAAAGAGTTATTTTTGAGGAGAGCAATGAGAGGTGCTACAATCTTCCCATAATTATTAACAAACTTGTGATAATACCCTGTTAAGACCATAAATCCACGCAAGCTCTTAAGAGTCTTTGGGTGAGGCTAGTCTTGCATAGCTTCAATCTTTTAGGATCCACCCTAACACCATCCTTGTCAACTATATGACCCAAGTATTCTATTTCTGAGGTGCCAAAATCACATTTAGACTGTTTCAGGAAAAGTTGGTGCTGAGAGAGTAGATGGAGAACTTGATCCACATGAGCAAGATGGTCTGTCCAGGTTTTGTTATAGATGAGGATATCATCAAAGAAAACTAAGAAAAAATGGCGGAGAAAAGGATAGAAGACATGATTCATGAGGCTTTGGAAGGTGGAGGGGGCATTACACAATCCAAAGGGCATGACCAAAAACTCATAGTGGCCCTCATGAGTTTTAAAGGCAGTCTTGGGAATGTCTACCTCTTTCATACATATCTGGTGGTAGCCCGAACAAAGATCTAGTTTAGTGAAGAATTGGGCGCCACTCAATTCATCGAGGAGGTCATCAATAATAGGAATGGGGAATTTGTATTTGATGGTAAGTTTTTTGAGGGCACGGAAGTCAAGAATCATTCGCCAAGAACCTTCTTTCTTTAGGACCATGACCATAGGTGAATATTAGGGGCTTGTACTAGGGTGGATAATGCCTGCTTAAGGAGTTCCTGGACCATTTTGTCAATTTCATTTTTTTGGGAAAAGGGTGACGATATGGACGGATATTGGGAGGATGGCTTCCGGGTACAAGGGGAATGGAATGATCATGAACACCACAGGAAGGAGGGAGTCCTTGGGGAGTGGAAAATACCAATTGATGTCTATAAAGGATGGCTTAGAGGTCTTGCAGGACCGAGGATGTCTCTATTGCTTGTATGGCATCGAGTTGGGAAATAACACCAGAATGACCTTTTTTTAGCAGCTTTTCCATGCGATGGGAACTAATGATCTCAGGTGAACCAGCGGTGATGCCTTGGAACTTATATTAGTGGCCCTCCTAGTCGAATTGCATGGTTAAGTATTTAAAATCCATGAGAATGGGACCCAAATTCCTTAGCCAGTCTGCACCCAACACAATTTCACAACCTCCCATGTCGATAGAAAACATATGGGATTTCAGGTGGTAGTCACCAATTTGGAGATGCACGTTTTCACAACACCCTACACATTTCATGGAACCACCATTGACAATCATGATTTGGAAATTATTGATGGCATGGATGTAGCAATGAGTTTTGTGGGCAATGTGGCGATGAATAAAATTATGGGTGTTGCGACTGTCGACCAGAATGATGACCTTCCGATGCTTGATGTAATCGATTAGCTTGAGGGTTTGGGGAGCGGAGAATCTAGTGAGAGCATTGAGGGAAATGACCGATTCTACTTCGGGAGGGTTTGAGGGAGGGGTTAAGTCAGTGGATTCAGGTAACTTAGACACAAGGGGAGTTTCTACATCCTCTTCCGAAATATCCTCGGAGATGGCCATAAAAACCTTTTGTTATTTACACTTGTGGCCCAGGAAATATTTTTCATCATAGTTATAACAAAGGACTTTGAGTTGGCGTTCAGCCATTTCATCCCTGGTCAATTTTTGGATCTTGAGTGGAGCAGAGGGAGTAGTGGGATTTACTAGTTTAGGGCGAGGGATAAAGGAGGGTTTTCAGTTTTGAGAAGATACAACCTGTTGTGCTTATTTAGCTCTTTTAGTATCCTCCACCCAACTCCGAGACTGAGCTATGAGGACATGGGCCCGAATCTCATCCTTGAGGCCGATGATAAAACACTCTTAGAAAAAGGCATGAAACATGCCCTATGTTCTAAAATCCAGGTGCTCAAAGGAAGCTATAAAGTCTTCCACTATTCCTAATTGTTTCAATTTTGTCAAATGGACCAAATGGTTACTGTCAGTGTCAAAGCATTCATAAAGCTCTGCCACAAAGTGTGTCGAAGCAATATACCCTTGACGAGAAATTTTTCTCCATTGCCACCTTTGCCAACGTTCTTGATCTAGATGGAGAACACCATACCGAAGTTTGGCCAAGTTATCTATAATGTCGTATAAAGAGAAATAATGTTCCATTTGGGTTACCCAACCAGTGGGGTCCGAGCCATCAAATTTGGTCACATCCACCCATGGAAGGCGTAGGTCATGTTGAAAGTGATGGTTTTGAAAGTTATGGGAATGAGAGGACTGGTCACCTTCAGTCTGTGGAGGTGAGGAAGAGGAAGGGTTATCTGTAGGGATGTGCAGTTTGGTGCAGAGTGTCGAAAATACTAATTCAAGCTGGGTGGTGAGGTCTTTATTGAGTTCCTCCATTGAGGACTACATGTTTGTATTGATGGCGACAACATTGGCACTAAGTTGTTTCACTTCTTGTTCAGTCTCAATGAGACCAGATTGCAAGGTGTTGAAGCGAGCTTCCAAGTCTTGGCTACGGGTATGGGCCATGAGGATGGAGGAATTGAAAAGGGGTGGGCGGGGTCAAAATTTTTTCCTAAAAATGATATGGATGAATCTGATGAGGGTGAAGAGATGAATCCAATGGAATATGTCTCAAATAATGGTGAAAAATTTTCCAGACCTTTTTTTTTTTTTTTTACACCTGCAGAGTTATACTCTGGCCTGAAGAATACTACAGAGAGGAAATTCTCAAATGCTTAACCAGAAATAAATGTGTATTTACTTGGCAACCCGAACACAGTTGTGTGGCAATAGATCTTGTCTATTTTAATTTTTTTATGTTTTTGTCCCAAAGGGTTAGGTATTCAGGGGTTCTATAGACAAGGGTTTGCCCTGTGCTATAGCTCTCTGATATACGTGCGGGGTTCAACATGCCCAATATATCAGGGCAATAACTAAGGAGGATAGACCATACCCTTAGCCGTACTACCTGACTACCCAGGTACTAGAGAGTATCTTCCCGAGTGCTCTTCTCAGTGACACTATAGCAGTAAGGCGGCCGATCAATTTATCTAAAGAGGGCTTCAGGTAATCTAGATCGATCTGTACATAGGTGTTGTTTGATGCGCTACCACTCGAAGGGGTACCAACAGAGGTTATAAGGGTGGCCAAAAAATGTGCGCTTAAGTACCACTTGTATTTCCTACATGTATGAATCCCTCAACCACGTTGTTATGCACGTAACAACAGATCTATGTGGCTTAAAGACGCTGGAATACGTATCTACCCTGGAAAAAAATTGTAACCCACACTTTTTGCCGAGGAAAGTGCTCTGATACCACTTGTAATATGCAAATATAAAATGTATGCAGAACATAAATAAAATGCTAGAAATGGCAGAATAACAACAATATAACCAAAACATTCACCACAATAGCACTGAAATGATATAAGAATAATAACAAAAATAACACTTTGAATCTGAAAGCAATGTTCACGGGCCTCTTCGAGGGGGCAACCTGCAGTTGAGCAGAGCCCTATTACAATAATATCCAAGCTAGGGTTCTCATACCCTCGACACCTATTTATACCAAAAAGAAACATCTAGAGGAAGATCCTTCTAGAAGCGGAAGCTTCTATTAGGTCTTCTTACATCCGCCTTATTCTATTTTATTGAAAGGCCTTATTAATATTGACCTTTATTACATCCGAATATATTGTTCTACCTATGTGTGGGTTAGGACCCTAACATGCTCACCATCAAATGTAGGAGGTTTGATTTTGTTCATTTCTCCTCGCAGCTCATCCACCCTAGATCTCTTATACCTTCTGACAGGGGATAGACTTGAGTTGTTTCCTTCTCTCTTATGGGAATGACTTTGGGAATGATGGTGATGTCTACTAGCACTTTTTACTTTTCTTTTCTCCTCTGAAGGTTTGTGACTCCAATATTCACTTGAGCCACTCTCCTTAACCAATTTCTTTTCTATTCTATTCAAACCCTCCAATAGCTTCATGCTGAATTCATCCTACTTCTCTTTGGCTTTCATAAGCCTTTCATTATCAGCTTTATGGATTTGGACATCCTTCTACAAATTCTTAATGGTCTCAGCCATATTCATATCTTCATTCCTTTCTTCTCCATGTCCATTGGAGTTTGTTCCTTCCATGCCCAAATGGACATCCACCCTCTGCTCTCCTCTTGCTGACTGTAATTCACCTATGCTTCTTCCATTCCTATGGACTCTACAATAGTCTGACCTGATCGAGTTGTTGTTAATTCTCCAAAATGTGTGGCCATCGAAACTAATCAGGCTAACAATTCAACAATTCATGAGAATATGCACCATTTCGATTCAACACACACATCAACATTATCACTTCCGGTTTTCTGGTGTTATCACCAGGACAATTCTAGATAAGACCCAATTCTCGAAAACACAAACGCACAGTGCCTTCCGAGATACACTTATGCAAGAAGTTGGTTTGTCGAAACCACTTTCGCCAAGACATGGTATCACGTGTATCAACATGTAAAATCCACCACTCATGGAGCAGGCGATGGCTTATTCAGATCACCCTGCTTCACTCATTCGGTACTTCACTACCATGTGACGTCAATCGAACACCACCATGTAACGAAATCAAAAGCTAATCATTCGAAATGGATTGGCCGAGCATGGAAACCCAACACTCTTATACTTAATCCGTTTTCTCTTCATAAATGGAATTCTATAATTACCACTCCCCAAGTATGAAGATATCTACGTATCCATAACCAAGGTAATTCCCAAATTCTCAACTTTCTGCTCTCTGTAAAAACACCTTTTGGTATCCACAATCTGAGATACATGGACAAGGCTAAATCGAGTGAGACTGGTTAATCGAGCAACATGTTAGGCTTTCTTGCAAATAAGGAGGAAAGGGTCCTTGTGCACATTATAGCAACTAAGTTTCATACAGAGTTGGCTATAGAATCATGGTTGGAAGTCAAGATAAATCCAACTATAAAATATTTAGGCATCAATAGGCCAACCGCTAAGAAGAAAGGAGTAAGCGGCATAAGAAGGAGGAATCTACGGTTGAAGTGACCAAAAGCGTTGGAGAGAATCAACCGGTCTGGTTAGATTCTTCCTTAAAGGTGGAGATCGCTAAGCTGAAGTAAGTCTTCAACTAAGATAAGCATTTCTCAGCGAATTTTGAGCAGTTGGTAGCGGAGGTAAAGAGTACCATAGATGATAGGCATGTTCTTCAAATGACCCTTTTTACAATGGGCTAACTGCTGTCATCACCCTTTTGTAATTTTGTGATTAATACGACTATATAAATATAGAAATGGATTTTAGACTATTTTATTACAATTCCTATCTGGTGATGTTATGAATCTTGTTTTCTTTTATAATAAGTTTTTCTTGTAATCTTATATTTTTATTTTCATCTGTCTAAATCAGAGGAAGTTAAAACTTGGAATTCTTTTTAATTAATGCTTTGATGTGGTCATGTGTTTCTTTTTCTTTTATTATTATGCAATTTAAACTCAGACTCATCGCCTTCCAAGCAACTTCACGCGTATTAAACTTGACCTATTCATTTATATTTATCGTGCATAGCAATATTATAAGGTAAAATGATTTTCCGCGCACCTAAATCTACTGTGCATTTCTTCTTCGTCGCACCGATAACTCATGCGCACTATTCTTGCATTGTGTGCCAATATCCATTGCGCGTAGTTTTGGTACCGCGCACTGATATTCCACATGCATTTCGTCCTATGCATGCACCATGTCAAGTTTAACATATTCCATAGCGCCCAAATATCTACGCACACTACTTAATACACCATCACGAAACAACTTATACTCATACTTATGCGGATACTAACAAAACTCTTTTTCGTTAAGCAATACTTGTGCACCCCATGTGCACATTACTATGTGTGTGCTCACCGCGCAAGGTTAAATTCAGCGCGTGAATCTGCATGTAATGATATTCTACACGACGCCACAATTTACCATGCATACTGGCACGCCAACGTTTTTCCACACGGTGCCAAAATTTACCGAGCGCGCTAGCATGCCAACCTTTTCCATGGATACTCCGTGACTCCAATTTTTTTTTATTTTTATTTTTTGGTCACCTTGAAGTTAGCCTTCTGTGAATATTCTCTTCGATTGAACCCCTTTGGCCCATCCAAGCTCAGGGTTGAACTGAATCTCTGATACCATTCTGTAACATCCCCCCCGACCACCCACAGGCTAGGGTATGCCACTCCAGAGAAACCACTCATGCTTTGACAACAGTCGGTAACATTCCCAACCTTCAGGCCAAACCATGCTACTCTAGGGAATGCTTTCATTCCCATACTGCAGAACATACAGCAGCATACCCAGTAGTCAACTGAGAAATGCCACATAAATTTACTCTTTAAACTGCATGCAATTAAGACATATACATACAACACACTCGCAGAAGCTTTACATATAAACATAATCAAACAATTGTTTTTTGTAACATACGAATTTTATACTGAAATAACAGTAACTACAGATATGCATCATTTACAGAGAATTACCCATAAACATATAGTCAATCATAATCACATATATTATAAACCGTAACATAGGCATGTAAATAACAAAGCAACATATCATTTTTATCATACAACTAGTACTTATCTTGGAAATATTGTCACCAACTATGTACAGACCATCCACAAACCTCCCAGCCATAGAATACATTGTTCATCACTCTCAACAATGAGTCACCCTCGAGCTAGGACTGAAATCCACCCAGGGTAAAGGGTTAGTATCCAGGCTAAGGCTCGTGGACAACAGGAAAGAGTCTGTCTCAGGTGCTCACTCAACTAACAGATTACAACCTCTCATTCCCCACATGCATGTCCCACCCAAAGAAGTGTGCCCCTTCTCTCCTCAACAGTCCCTCGACTTCCCCACTTCCCTTCCAGGGCTTCAGCAACAGGCCAGACCGAAAGTCTTAGAGCATTGTAGCTGCAGTCTAGCACCTTCAGGAATCAATCCCCATCAATTCTCTCACTCATATAATTGCTCACGGGTTTGACACTCGCTTCTTCAATCCCACTCCAAGATAACCAGGTACACCAACCAAAAGGGCTATGGAAACAGGCTCCGGAATGGTGAAATGGTTTTCTCAAGGAAAACGAAATGCATGAGTGAAATGGTCATGGAATCATTGACTGGATAACTGAGTGTGGAGGAGAATCACTGTGAACTCTTCATGGAAGTTCTTTTGCGAATAATGGTCGGCGGGCTGCTGGTAAGGTATTTGTGAGAAGTCTCCAAATGAGCTAAGCTCCCCCATGATATGAATGCATGCCCCAAATTGACACTTGTCATATTGGAAGTTACTTTGGTCCACTTGTCCCCAACTTTAGAAGTTAGGATAAAATAATTATCCATACTTTATGTGTTAGGAAATATTAATATCATATTCCCTTGACTTTTGGCCCTCCCTTTCCCTAACTGGTGAAGTTCAATCCCCCATCTTTTTTATCATGGTCAGTCTGCATGCAATGATGTATTTTAGATTAATCATGAGTCATGTACAAAGTAGGCACATTGGCCTTTGACATCTAGGCATTCTAGATTAATACCAAATCATAAGCATCCCAACTTATAATAACTGGCTCACCAGCCTATAACACATATCATATACACGAGGCTCATTGTCCTCTATACTGCGCACACCTTAGTTACTGCGTGTGGTATCCTAGAATGTACATATTACATCATTTTACTACGTAGTTCATGCACGCACTATGCCACATGACGTGCATTACCAAATGAGGTTAAAACAACTCACCAACTTAAGTACATTTATATTATATTTACAATTGGGTTCGGCTGAGGGATATTAAATTTTCTAGGGTCGGTCCACATTCCTTGAAGTTCTCCACAATCCTCTCCTCTGACATCCTCTGTGCTTCATGCAGATGGATGATTGTGTCTTGTACGTCTCTGATCTGCCTCTTGAGCCAAGTCGAATTCGCTTCTCGTCCCTATGATGTTGATGTCTTGATGATCCTCTTTGCTAATTGCTTTCTCAACTCCTTGTTATCCTGGTACAACTCAACAATAGCGAGTTGTGCTTGCTTTAGATATTATGAAGAATCATGAATATTGATGTATTCAATGTCTAGCCTTCTTCGTCTGGCATAGGATTCTTGGCTTGAACCTTCAACCTTTGTCATGTAAAACATCCCTTTCTGACAAGACCCAACCTTTTGGGAAAATACCTTTATCATTTACACATGTATGATTTTGACGTCCCTTCCCGAATCCAAGGAGCAAACCGACCACTTGTTGACTTCGACCCATTCATTGTTCAGTACCTGACCTCACACGCTTTGGCACATAGACCATGACTCAACTAAGACTGACTCTAACTGAAAAAATGATGGCGTTAACAACTGGCTCCAATGGGGATGTTATCCTCTCAGTGAGGTGGCAAAGAACAAAAGACTAGGTGCCTGACCATTGGGCCTTATTTGACTTTCAAACTCTGAAACAACAGGAAAAACTTACCCTAGACCTTCTTGACACAGTTATGACCAGACTCAGTATAAACTTAGGGCCTTCACTCCGAGCTTCAACTTCCTACTGACATACTAACTCGAAACGCCTTCTTTAAAAACACGAAAAACGACTATTTACAATCAAATGAAAAACTAAACAGATCTTACTAAACCAGATAGCATTTGAGGAACCTGCCATTTAAAAGACCCCCACCAGTGAGCTCTTTGTTAAGATCTTGTAGCAGATATGCATTGTTCTTGTGGTATGTGACAATTTTGAAAGGTCCCATCCAAAGATGATCAAATTTTCCATGATTCCCCTTGTCTTTGTTCCTCACACCCCACTTCAGCACCAGATCATTCACCTTGAAATCCTCCTGCTTAGAGTGCCTGTCAAAAAGTTTCTTCATCCTGTCTTGGTGAAGCTCCGATCAGTTGAAAACCTACTCCCTCATCTGCTATGCATGAATTAACTGATTTATCCTCCTCTAAGCGTCGTCGGGCTCGACCTCTTTCTCTTGCATCAATTTCCTTACGAGAAATCCCAGTAAGGTAGGGAAAACAACATCCATGCCATATACAATTTGGAATGGTGACGTGGAGATGGACTTTTTGGTAGTGATTATGTCATCCCATAGTGCATAAATAAGCTTCTTCTGCCAGGTCTTCTTGTTGTCATGTAGGAGCCTTTTCATAATCTTGGTTAAGCTTTTGTTGGATGATTTCACCAATCCATTACCCTGTGGGTAATAAGTCGTAGAATGTCCCATGGCTATATTGTAATAATTACAAAACCTCTCCATTTTCTTGGACTTAAATGACGTTGTGTTATCTGGGATGATCTTGATAGGGCATCCAAACCTAGACAAGATGATGGTCTCCAGAAATAGAATGATGACCGTGTCGGTAGCCTACCTCGTTGGGACTGCTTCGATCCATTTGGTGAAGTAATTTGTATCTATAAGTATCTATTTGTGTTGCACCGAGGATGGAGGATGAATATCTCCTATAAATTCTAGGCCCCATTGCATGAACGATGCTTCGACTAAGAACGGTTTCAATGGCAGGGGTTGCAGCTTTCTCCTTCCATCGAATATCTGGAACTCGTGGAAATTGGAAAATTCTTTGTATACATCTACAAAAATGATAGGCCAATAATAACCCACCCTTAATATTTTATGTGTGGTGGTTTTCCAGTGGTGATTCCCTCCGTAGTCGACCTTGTTGAATTCCCTAATAGATCATTCTGCGTCATCTTCCAGTAGACAACTTAGCAATATCCCTCCCAGATCTTTCCAATACAGGGAGTTATCTAAGATGCAAAACTTAGCAACCTTCATCTTTAAAAACTCGGCCTTGGTTTTACTTAACACTGGAGGGGCTTGCAATTTTCTCAACACATGAATAATATCTATGTACCAAGGTGAATCGATGGATTTATGAGACACCTTCAAGGCTGCTTCTTCTTGAGGGTTCTCCGACAGATAAAAAATGAAGTTTATTCCCAAAACATCACAGTTTGACTGTGCCATCAGTTTTGCGAGCCCTTGACCCTTAATTAGTTTTGTGGGATTGATTTTTAGGTCATATTCCATCATGACTGCAATCCATTTACCTCTTCTCCCCTCAGGGTCAGGATGAGTTAGGATGTCTCTGACTGCATTGTTGGGCACATAAGCAATAATGCGGGAATAAAGTATATAAGTCTCGAACTCCTTGAGCGATTTCACCGAGGCATATGCTTGCTTTTCCATGATATCATACCTCAGCAGGGAGTCTCCCAGCGTCCTGTTGAAGTAGGATATAGGATTTTCAAAATTCTGGTCATCCTTCTGTAATAGTATGCCAATGATGGTGTGCTCCGAGGCGGAAGAGAACAAGATAAATTCCTTTTTGAAATACAGGCTGGTCAACACAAGAGATTTGGTCAACGCTACCTTGGTGTCTTCAAACGATCTCCTAGATTCAGGGCTCTATTTTATCTCATTACCCTTTATGAGCATGCTTGTGATATGTTTTATAATTTCATCTAGATTAAGAATGAATCTTCTCAATAAATTCACCTTTCCCAGGAAGGATTGTACCTCCTTCTTTCTATGAGGAGTGTTGATCTTCAGAATTCCTTCTACCCTATTGGGATCTATATTTATATGTTCCTTCGAGATGATGTGCCCCAAAATTTTCCCTTATTGCATTCTGAAATGTGATTTTTTCATATTTAAAGATACATCAAACTTTATGCATTTCTGGGAGACCTTCTTTAGATGCTCAAGATATGGTTCATTAGAGTCAGAATACACTATGATGTTGTCTAGGTAGATCACAATAAATTTTTCCTTTTCTTCAACAAATTATATATCCATATCCCTCTAGAAAGTAACTCCAGCACTCATAAGGCCGAAAGGCATCTTCACATACATGAATGTACCCCATGGTGTCGTGACAATTGTCTTTTCCCGTTCATTCGGGTGTACCATGATCTGATTGTAGCCTGAAAAACCGTTTAGTATCGACATCTTCTGGGATTCAACTACCCTTTGTAGGATGTAGTCCATCTTAGGAAGCAGGTAGTTTTCGTTGAGGGACACTCTGTTCAAGTTCCGAAAATCCACGCATAACACGATTTCGCCGCTCTTCTTCCTTACATGCACAAGGTTGGAAACCCATTTCAAAAATCTTAAAGAAACAATAATTTTGGCTTCAAAACGTTTCTTTACCTCTTTTTCAATTAGCGACAACAGTAAGGGATTGATCCGTATTATATTTTGCTTTGTAGGCTTTTGATTTTTTTGGAGGGGAATGACATGCTGAATCACTCTAGTGTCATAGACTTTTAGGTCCTCATAACTCCAGGTGAAAACGTTAGCAAAGTCTTTCATGAGTTTGATGCATCCATGTTTGATCTCTGGACTGAGCGTCTTTGACAATTTGACTATCCTAGGATTCTCCTAGGTCTCGATGTTACAGTCCTCGACATCCTCATCATTCATAGTGATGTTTGGATTTTTGTCCACATCGTTTTCATCAAACAACTTTTCCAACGAAAACAATCCCTTGGGGATGATATTATGTTTTAGTTGCACTATGTCCCTTACGACTATCTAGTTCTGAAAGGGGTCATCGTTATCACACGCAGCTGCACTTTCATCTTCTTCACAACAACACTCATCATCGATGTTCATATTAGAGAACACATCACTCATTTGGAGAAATATCTCCACATGTTTGTCATCCTCAAAACCCTTCGAATACTTTATATTATCGGGTACCATCGGCCTGTGTTTGACTTCGATCTCATACTTTCAGTTGGGGAAAATTGGAATTTTAAAAGCTGAAGCTGAGGTGGCCAAGGCATCCACAATTTGATTCAACCCCCTTTGGATCGCTGAAAAATTATACTCTGAGAACTCTTCAAGGAGGTCCAACAGTAGATTCCTATATGCTCTCAGTCTAGGGTGCTTGGAATGGTATATACCTTTCACTTGATTTATGACGAGCTCAGAGTCCCCATGCACCGCTATCCTCTTTGCGCCCAACTCTTTCAAAGTTCTCAGACCCAAAATCAATGCCTCGTACTCAGCCATGTTATTTGTACAATCAAAGGTGAGTTTGTAAGAGAATAGTTTTGATCCCACCTTGGGAGGATTTATCCATACACCGGCCCCTGCTCCCTCCTTGTTGACAGCTTCGTTGAAGCTCATGTTCCACATTTCATTATCCATGTGGTTTCTCGGTTCTGTGCATTCTTTTGATCTACGCACTGCCTTATCCTCAACATTCATGACAGTCGTCGACTCTTCCCCTTCAAAGCTCAGGTCATTGTAAAAAATAGAGGAGTTGATCTCAGTGTCAAGAGAGTAGATAAGATGGTTGTTTGGATGGGGCTTGCTACTTGTTGGTTGTGGAGCCTGATTATCTTCCTGATTCAGAGGTCTTTGCTTTCAGTCGTGTTTATATCCCATGAAGTATTTACACCCCAGAAGTATGTACACTCTTCCACGCGGGGGAGTGCAGAGGGGGGGTACCCTCTCTGCAGGGTCTGGGGGGTCCATCCCCCCGGCTGGGGGGTCTGGGGGCAAGTGGGCCCCCAGCGGGGGTTTAGGGGCAGCGTCCCCCGACGGGGGTTTAGGGGCGAAGCCCCCGAAGCAAAAATTGCCTTCTAAAAGTATATTGTAATTTCATTGTAAATCTGGACCGTTCATTATAAGGTCGCAGATCTAACGGTAGAGATTATGTTAGGGTTTTTTGCCCTAGAAGGCAACCCTCTTTTATGAGGGAAATGTATTGCGGCTATGATTATGGTGAATATTGTATTCTGAGAGAGGAGAATGTGAGAGAAAGAAGAGGAAGTTACAACGGGTTTTGTTGTAGGTTGTATCCCTTCATTTGTTGGATAGTAATAAAGGAAGGACCTGGCAATTTCTCTAGTGGACGTAGCCCACACTGGGTGAACCATGTAAATCTGTGTCTCTCTTGTATTATGTGTCTTCTGTGTTTTGTTTCTGCATTTGTTTTATTTTATTGCTCCGCGGTCCTGTTTTTCTAACAACTGGTATCAGAGCGTAAGGTATCTCGCAGGAAAAGAGGGTTCCTGGTTCGAGTGGGAGCAATGTCGGAAGATGGAAAGTTTAGGGTCAAGAAATTTAACGGCCAAAACTACCAGTTATGGAAGATGCAGATGGAAGACTATTTATATCAGAAGGATCTATTCCTA
>ML777006.1:1339669-1354264 GCA_009831015.1 Picea engelmannii | reverse complement strand
AAGATACACACTAGCCAGAATCCTGCAGACATGTTAACAAAGGGAGTAACCAGGGAGAAACTGAGTTCTTGCTCAGCTTCAGTTGGTCTTCAAGAATGAAGATGAAGATGAGAAATTTTTCAGGTCCAAGAAGGTTCAGAGTCTAGCATATACAGCAGCGGTGGAGTTGTTGAGATCAGTCTCCAAGTGGGAGATTGTTGGTTGTGGAGCCTGATTATCTTCATGATTTAGAGGTCTTTGCTTTCAGTCGTGTTTATATCCCATGAAGTATTTACACCCCAGAAGTATGTACACTCTTCCACGCGGGGGAGTGCAGAGGGGGGGTACCCTCTCTGCGGGGTCCGGGGGGTCCATCCCCCCGGCTGGGGGGTCTGGGGGCAAGCGGGCCCCCAGCGGGGGTTCAGGGGCAGCGTCCCCCGATGGGGGTTCAGGGGTGAATCCCCCGAAGCAAAAATTGCCTTGTAAAAGTATATTGTAATTTCATTGTAAATCTGGACTGTTCATTATAAGGTCACAGATCTAACGGTAGAGATTATGTTAGGGTTTTTTGCCCTAGAAGGAAACCCTCTTTTATGAGGGAAATGTATTGTGGCTATGATGATGGTGAATGTTGTATTCTGAGAGAGGAGACTGTGAGAGAAAGAAGAGGAAGTTACAACGGGTTTTGTTGTAGGTTGTATCCCTTCATTTGCTGGATAATAATAAAGGAAGGACCTGGAAATTTCTCTGGTGGACATAGCCCACACTGGGTGAACCACGTAAATCTGTGTCTCTCTTTTATTGTGTGTCTTCTGTGTTTTGTTTCTGCATTTGTTTTATTTTATTGCTCCGCGGTCCTGTTTTTCTAACACTACTCACCATGTACTTTAGCAACACCTCTTTGTATAGTCATCTCTCTTGGATGAAGACAGGGATAATGGCATATGACATATCCATCTACAGGGTTCCCTTCAATTTCAAGGCCCATGACCTGGATAATAGAATGCCAAATTTAGGGGGTATGCCAGCCACAACCACATACATAACCAAATTCTTAGAAGGGATTTGGAACATTGACATAACCAAATCTGTGATTAGACCCAAACATTTCACTTTCATCGAGTCAAAGGAGAAAATATATTTATAGGGTCTGGTGATGTCCAAATCTAACTCGTCCATGACCACGTTTGGCATGAGATTGTGCAACACACCCGAATCTAGCATGGCGTTATGTAGAGTCATGTCATGGATTTTGAGGTTGACGTAGAAAGGGAGAACGTCCTCAGTATCATCTGTTTCTTCCATGCATAGACCAAACAAAATGGTAGGTTGGTCATCTTGGATGTTCAGGGTGTCGAGAGTCTCTTCCATATTTAACATTTTAATAATATGATCTCGATACTCTCCTTTATTGATGAGCTCATTGAAAGGGATGTAGATTTTAATTTTGGCCATTTCATTTTCAAATTTAAATGGGGGTAAAACTTTATCTACCTCTTTGATACCCCTTTCCCGGATTGTTTTTGGCGCTTTATTTAAAGCCTCCTCCTTTGAATTTTCCTTTTCAGTCGCGTCCTTGATCGGGTTGTCTTTCTTTGGTTGGATTGCAGAAGGGGTGTAGGCTTGAGGTTACTTTGTGGGATTCGTTTGCTGAGGTTCTACAGATGCCTTTCTGCTTCTGGGGTTGTATTGATTTTATAACTACATGATGTCATTGTGATATCCTTTCCTGAATTCCTCCATTTTCGAAGACAATGTGTCATCAGTTTCCAACATAATACCATCATTTGAATCCATGAATTGATTGTGTTCTCCCTTCGTCAAGAACATGTGTGTGTTTGTTTCGTCATAGCAATGCATCTGGTCTTGGATCATCTGATCAAAATCTACATTCAGGTAATTTTTTTGGAATAGAGGCCTTATTTGTTGATCACCATAATCTCTATACTCCCTCTGCCTGATCTAGGGGACCAGACCCCTTCTAAAGTTTTGATTTATGGGTTGGAAATCATTTTTTTCTCAGGCGGTGTGCTTGTTTTCCATGGAAATCCTTTCCATCATATTCTCCATAGCCTTCATCATTAAGTTGAACTTGTCATCCGACGACTAAGAAGTCGATGGTTGTGCATCTCCTTGGGGATTCTTTCCATTTCTATAAGTTTTGTTTTATCTTTCCCAACAAAATCAGATTTACTTCGTCTTTGATTGTGTCACTCATCATGGTGCCTAAATTAGAATATCTTCTTTCCCTTAGCAACAAGGAGAAATCATTATCAAAGGAGTCGGCATATTGAAGTTGTGCATCTTCGGGAGGTAGTTGGACTTCTGTGGGGATTGAGTTGTAGAATTTCATGAAACGGGCCGAAAAATCTTGCACGGTCTCCTTTCGCACTCTCTTCGTATGGTTGTACTGCATTACTAGTTGCAAAGGATTCTTTTTGTCTCCCCATATGGTAATGAACTATGCTACAAATGTGGCGAAGTTGGGGATGCTTGCTGCTTGAAGGGCCTTAAACCACTTCCTAACCTCCCCTGAAAGGATCTGCGCTAACAACCTCATCTTCGCATCCTCATGATCTACCTCTTCTAGATCAACAAAATCTTTGAACCAATCCAAGTGTTTTTAGGCAGAGGTGTTTCGCTCGTCATCATATAGCTTGATCCTTTGGTTGTAGTTCTAGGGTAAATCATGTAGTTGGGCTGGCAGGGCAAGGGGGGAAAATTTGGTAGCCATTTATCTAGGGGGTTTTGGGATTGGAAGGATGTTCCAGAGCCCAAACTATGGCATCTTGCAGGATTTTGTTTGGTATCATAGATCGAAACCTCTTCTCATCGAAGACTATATCATCCAAGTTGGTTTGTGATTTAGACCTGAATAGGGTTTGTTTGAACAGGGTGTCAAAATTGAGGTCGTCAATGCTTTGTACACCGTATTTAGGTAAGGATAATTTTCTGTCCAGGTAATAGAATGGGTCTGGCACCTGCTCCTTTTCCCTCGACAGAAGTTTCTTAGGATCACACACGGGTGCTACAGTGTTTGGGTCAAGATTGGCTCTGGTATAAACTTTCTTTGGAGCCAGGATTTGTGAAGTGTTCTACTCTATGATACTGGTATCTTTCACTGGAGTCGCCAGGGTAAAGGTTTCATCCAATGTAGACGTTTGGCTCACTGTTACCCTCAGGGGTCAAAACTGTATCTTTAGTCGTTCTCCTAGGGAAAATTTTATTCAATTTCATCCCTGATAGCAGCGCCAAAATGTTATCACTCTGTGAACCCATTTGACTAAGAAAAATAATGACAGAGGTAGCCTACAAACCATGTTTAATACCAGAAAATAGCATTTCCGACCCAGAGAGGGCTCTCTCTGAGACTTCATCTCTATACAAGTTATGGCTTTGAATTGTCGGCTAGATTTAACATGTTCGTATAATATTTCTGGTTCTATTAGCAAGAGAATGCAAGACCTTGGGCCATGGAGTCAAATTTTGGAAAATAAGAGAAATAAATGACTTGGTAACTAAAACTCGAGAGGATAAAGGCTAAGCAGAAAATGGTCTTTCAGTTCAAATTCGTTGTTTGTGGAGAGAGAAGAACACATAAATCAACTCAGAGCACTGTTGGAGATGATTTCTGAATTTACTTTGAAGAAAAACACATTCATCTAAATGGAAAAATCTAGAGCACCACATGGTGAATTCTAGAATTGTAAAACATTCCAATTTAGAAAATATACAGAAATGAATATAAAGAACACAAGAAGCAAATACATAAGAGAGGTCACAATACATCAAACCACTACCATTATAATATTTTCATCAAAGTCTCAGAACCTTTGATTTAAACTTCAATCGGGTTCAAAACATTACATTCAACAGTCGTTGTCTACATTACTTTGCCAACCAACCTAGATTACATTGAAAAGATGCAATATATAGAAAATGATGTGTCACATGGATTGTCATTCCCCCCAACTAATATCCCTAGAAATTAGGATTTGATTATTCTCTTCTAGACGATCCTTCGTATTGCACTTTACTAAGAATAGAAACTTGATTGTACCCACTCATGCAATAACCAACGTCTTTGCCATGACAGTTCAGTCATCGGAAATATTTTGTCATTAAGAATTGATGTGTCAATGATTCTCCTTTGATAGGTTATCTGGATGATCAAGCGCTTTGTTAGACTCCTACCACCTAGTGTAACGACTTTGGTTGCTGCCACGCGATAATTTTTTGAGGTGTCCATGTGGCAGGTAACTACAGACTATCACCAGTGTTTCCAATATGACAATGCCAGTCAAGGGACAATGACTTTCTTCAAAAATGTTGTGTGCTCAACCCACACTTGTCCTTCGCGATAGGTGGGTTTCCAACATTTGCGTGACGTATGTCCATCGTGCAGGTACATGTCAGAGTCTCTGCTTCCCGGCAGGAAAAGGACACTGGGAGAAAAAACCCGCTCCACGTTAGAAAAAACAAAGCGGGGTTAGTCAATTATGTTTCTGGCCTCGTCTGCAGTCTTGATATCCAAAGCATTTTCCTGATAGACCAGTTTCTCCTTTTTAGATCCTTTACTTGTCTTTGCAAAATCGTGTTCCCTTTCAACTTTTTTTTATCATTGGCTAAAGCCACGCGGACGTTTTCCAGGCTCGGTCCACATTCCTTGAAGAGCTTCGCAATCCTCTCCTCTGACATCCCCTGTGCTTCGCGTAGATGGATGATCGTGTCTTGCGCATCTCTGAGCTGGCTCTTGAGCCAAGTCACATTCCATTCTTGGCCTTGTGATGTTGATGTCTTGACGGTCCTCTCCGCTAATTTCTTTCTCAACTCCCTATTCTCCTGGTACATCTCAACAATAGTGAGTTGCACTTGCTTTAGTTGCTGTGAAGGCTCATGAATATCCATGTATTCAGTGTGCGTCCTTCTTTGTCTGGTGCAAGATTGTCGGCTTGAACCTTCGACCTTTGGCATGTAAAACCTCCCTTTCTGACATGAGCCAACCTTTTGGAAAAATACCTTTATCATTTACACATGTTTGATTCTGTTGTTCCTTTCCGACTCCAAGGGCCAAACCGACCACTTGCTGACTTTGACCCATTCATTGTTCGGTACCTGACCTCACACGCTTTGACACACAGACCATGAATCTACTAAGACTATCTCTAACTGAACAAATGACGACGCTAACATAAAGTATTCATAAATGAATAGTTTATCCTTTTACCTGTCCATGCCTCCTCTAGAATGCCACCATCCAAAGAACTTGAATTCCCTTGGTTTATTAAGTAAACAACAATATCTACAACATATTCCCATAACTGTAATGGAAACCCAACATGTAATCTCATACTCATTGCACATTCCATGATTGTCTTGTTCATCGTTTCTGACACACCATTTTGTTGTGGTGTTCTTGCAATTGTTTTTTCTATATCAATCCCATGGTATGAACAATAATTATCAAACTCCTTTATTCATTATTCACCTCCATTATCTGATATAATACACTTCAAACTCTTTCTCGTCTCATTCTCAACCAAATATTTTCATTTCTTAAAAGTATCAAAAACATCAATTTTTTGTCGAATGCAAGAAACCCAAGTTTCTGTAGTTGCATCATCAATAAAAGTAACATACTAACGACAACCACCAAGATATGATACCTGAGTTGGTCCCCATACCTCTGTATGCACAAGCTCCAACTTTTCACTATTCTTTTCTTTTCTTTTCTGACTCTGAGAAGTATGAATCTCTTTTGTTTTCCATAAACACAGTGCTCACAGAAATCCAAATCAACTTGTTTAAGATCTAGCAACAAATTCCTTTTGTAAAGTAGTTGCATCCCATTCTCACTCATGTGTCGAAGCCTATGATGCCACAGTTTTGTATCCATTCTTGTAGAAGCTAAAGAGATAGAAGAGTTAGCATTAACAATATATAAATACAATGTACCTACCTTCTCTCATTTTCCCATTATCAATGGTCCTTTAGTGACCTTTCATGCCTTATATATATATATATATATACAAATTCATTTTATAACTTCCTTGTTGAATTATATTTCTTCTCATATATGGTATATGTCTCACCTCTTTCAGTAACCATCAGTTTCCATTCTTCTGCGTTATTTTTACCTTACCCATTCCAACAATTTGACATGGTTCATCATCACCCAAATGAACCTATCCAAAATCACCTTGAACATAATCTTGAAAATATTTCCTATGGGATGTAACATGAAATGAAGCCCCTGAGTCTACTACCCAAGACTCAGTAGTATTATCTAAAGAAAGAATCAAAGCATCTTGTAACACATCATCTGTTACATTTCCTTCTTTATTTTTCTCTTGTTGTTCATCTCTTTGTTTCTTTAGAGCTCTACAGTATTTCTTCAGATGTCCTTTCTTCCCACAATTCTGACACTCTATCTTTCCTAGTATGGATTTGGATATGTCCTTCCTATAATTCCCACGGTTCCCTGGAATCTTTCCTCTTTCCTTTCCTCTTTTTCTTTTTTTCATGGTCAACACATTTCCTGATGTCTCACATGTGCTTTTCCATCGCATTTCTTCTCTAAGGATAACACCAATAACATCATCAAATTTCAGAGTGTTTGAACCAGAGACAGAGTTACTTACATCCATGACCAAGTCATACCAGTTTTCTAGCAATTAGAACAAGATTATAAGAGCACTAACCTCATCATCAAAGGTTACTTTTATAGAAATTAGTGGATTAGTAACCATATTAAATTAATTTAAATGATTTGCAATAGACCCACCTTCTGAAATATTCATACTAAATAATAGATTCATTAGAACTACCTTGTTGGAGGCTGAGGGTTTTCATACAATCTAGACAATGCCTTCATTAGATCCTTCATTGTTTTTCCTTTCAAAATATTGAAAGCCACTAACACTACAAGGAATAGTCGTATCATTTGTAGTGCCTTTCTGTCAAAAACCTCCCATTCTTCATCCTTCATGGTTGTTGTCTTCTTTGTTATTCCACCCAATGGTAGGAAGAGATCCTTCTAATATAAATAATATTCCATTTGCATCTTCCATAGCTGGTAGTTTTGGCCGTTAAATTTCTCAACCCTAAACTTTGCATATTCCACCATTGCTACCACTCGAACCAAGAACCCTCCTTTCCTGTCAGTTATCTTTGTCTCTGATACCATTTTTTAGAAAACTAGGATCGTTGAGCAATAAAAGAAAACAATGAGGAAATAAAACATAGAAGATACACAATACAATAGAGACATAGATATGCGTGGATCACCCAATGTGGGCTACGTCCACCGGAGAAATTTCGAGGTCCTTCCTTTATTATTATCCAACATATGAAGGGCTACAACCTACAACACATTTGTTATAACTTCCTCTTCTTTCTCTCACAGTCTCCTCTCTCAAAATACAATATTCACATTCATTTGTCATTGTAATACAATTCCCTCATACATGAAAGAGGGTTTCCTTCTAGGGAAAAAAACCCTAACATAATTTCTATCGTCAGATGTGAAACCTTATAATGAATGGTTCAGATTGAATACGGTTCAGATCCTATAGTTTATTTGACCTTCATATGAATTAGGATGATAATCATGATCGACAACTAACATGGTCATGGAGACTGGGGTCATTTCTCAATAGAAAAAAGTATAATGTCACCAAGAAAGGAAAATGACGTATTGGTGAATGAATACTAGGTAGAGGATAAAGCATCTTGAGAACCATATGGGCCCTAAGGTCCCCCCATATTCATTTTTCCGACAGGATTCATAGCTACAAAATGATTATTCCCCCAGGCATGGAAGTACTCCTAGGAGTGTGAATTCCCTCAGGACTGTACATGGCCCTAAGAGGATTTCCTCTAGGGATAAAGGGACTCCTAGAAACATTACTGCTTCTAGGACCAAACATGCCCCCGAAAGGAGTACCTCCAAGAGTAGACATGGACCCTAAAGATGGACCCTAAAGGAATACTACTTCCCTAACCATAACTAGTCCTGAGGAAATGACTCTCAGTACCAAACTTGTGTATGAAAGGATAACCACCCCATTGAGCATAATTTCCTCCAAAGGGAGTTCCCCTAGGAACAATGGTATAATTGGAAAGTCTAGTACTCCCTAGACCATAATTTCCCCCAACCTCAGAGGTATACGTGGAAGGGTTAGAGCTTCTAGGAATTGTTGTGCTACCCCAAAGGATATTAAATCTTCCAGAAACATTTTTTCCCTTAGCTTAGCTAGGTGTAGCACCAAACCCACTAGACACATTCCAACTGAAAGGAAAACCAATATTTGGCATTACTAAGTTTCCTATAGGGATTTCATAGGTAGAAGGAGTTACACTTCTGGTGTTGAAACTAAGGATTATCCCCCCACTGGATGGATATCTAGATGTCGGCATTGCAGTAAATGGGATGGGTGTGATAATTCTAGGTATACTTGTGGAAGGAAAAGAATACACAACCAACATCCCCCAAATGGAGACACCTGATGAAATGGGAAACCATGGTGTAATTCCAATGACACTAAGGGACAAAAAGGAGGACATCACTAGGGTGCCCCTTGTAATTCTCATTGATGGGATTGAAGTCTCAACCACATAGGACAAAACACTTGGGCCATACATGATATGAGAATCATTAAACAAGGACAAAGGCTCACTGAAGAGCTCTTTAACCTAGATGAGTACAAGATTGTTAGGACCATTCAAAGGAGGGTTAAAATTATGTGGAGGACTTTTTTCAACCACATCCACTTCTACATGATCACTCTCCTCGGACCTTATTTCAGGATCTTTAAACTCTCTGTCACCTACCTCTCTTTTCTTAAAAGGTGGTTGTTACTTCGTTATAGGTGAAATTCTTCATTGTTGATAGGACCAATGAAGCAGTTTTTCAACCACAATGAATAAAATGTGTTATAAAAAAAACAAAATTCAACCTATGGATGATGTAGACTCAGAACCAAAGAGCACACCCCAGATAAATATAGGCTAAAAATAATAAAACCAACGGATCAAAGGCCCTTCCAAAAAAAAACCCTCTAGGGGATGTCAAGTCCCCAAAATATTGGTCAGGGAAGGCGTGAGAAATAGCTATGATAACCCACATGTAACAGTCCTCATCATGAAAATACCCTTTATTAAGGTCGGCATCCTCTAGGGGAATTGAAACAAAGATTGAATGTCTGCCCTAGGTATCACGGGTACTTTCCACCTACAATCACCTCTATAGATAATTGGGAAGGGCCACTATGGTTACCACCTCACAATCAATGATTGGGCGAACAATCGAAGGCTTGACCAAACGTATGGACCAGGAAGCTAAGCCTTAATATTCAAGAAGAGTTACCTCTTAGAAGGAACAACACTCATGAAACCCCCATACATGTAGTAGTTGAAGGAATCTAGCAAACACTAAGACAAGGAGAGAGACGATATCACTCTACTTTCCCCAATGCAACCTCATGATTTACTCATGTGTTAGAGGATCTTCCCAACACACATGTTGTGATAATGAATTTTCACTCTCACTAGTGACTTCTAGGTTTTATTTAGGTGGCCTTGGAGAGTTTACTCTCCGATCCTACACCAAGACCCTAAAAGCCTAATCTATGTGGTTTTTTTATAAAGAAAAAGAGTCTAATAATTTTTTGATTAAGAGTTCTTTTTCTTATGGTCGTTGATTACTCAAGGGAGTGAATGCAATTTTAATGATGTTTTGAATCTTTAGTCAATCCAAGTAAGAGAAAATATGGATGCACAAGATGCAACTTTCAATTTTGATGAACTCTAGATAAGGAAGGGAAGATAACTTTTTCTTTGTAGATTTTACAATGAAAGGTTCAACCTCACAATCATGCAACCACCATGCAAGACAAGACAGTCGAAATAAATAATATCCTTAAAACACTAAAGACACCAATGGAACCTATTTTCAAAGAACTCAAAATTTTTACCCTAGCAAGTATTTTTTTGTTTTTTTTATCATTTTGAGATGCAATTTTGTTTAAGTTAAGAAAATGAACATGCAGATCAAACTAGCAAACAACAAGCAAAGGGTTGTAGAATATTGGTAATGATGCACTAAAGCACACTCCAATCTCTCTATGGGATAAAAAAACTTAAAACATGGAAAATAGATCTAGTAATGGAACACATTTAAACACACACAAACTAGATGCAAAAGGAACAAGATCATGCTACCAAATATCAAATGATTAGTTGGCAACACTACTCAAATCACCACTCACTTGGTAGCTAATTCATTCAAACAAACAAAGTCAACTAGAACACTCAAAACATCTCAAATTCACTTCAAAAACAAATAGCAAACAAGAGTCTCAAATAGAGAGTGGACCTAGGCTATTAGACCCCTAAAAAGCTTACAAGACTAAGTAAAGTCTAGATCTGATCAAGAAAACTTTAAAAAAATTGAAAAACAATAACTAATACGGGTAGTCGTAGCCCAGCAGGTATGCAACTAGTGATCTTCTATAGGTGGTCGCGGGCCAATAGGTATACAACTAGTGATCTTCTATAGGTGGTCATAGGTCAGCAGGTATGCAACTCATGATTGATCGCTCTGGTGTGAACAAGTTAGTCACAATCATCTACACAAATTTGGGAAAAAACACCCAAAATTTTCCTAGGTCTAACAGATCTGAGAGATATGCTCTCTCAATGAGTGATGAGGAAGATAATAGATAACAAGTCTCAGAGGGAAAAAATCAAAGTAAAATCCAAAATTAAGGAGGAACCAAAGATCCTTCCGAGTGTTGTGGCCAATTCTATTTGAGAATAAGAAAGACCTGCCTTGGATCTTTTCATGATCCAAGACAGACAATGGGATAGACCATAGAAAATTTTTCCCTAGATCTACAAGATTGGTCCTAATTGTGCTATTGAAGTGGGATGACATGGCATACCTTATTTCTGAAGGTTTTCCTTGCGTGATGTTGGTCGATGCAGCTCCAAAGATCCAACTCCATATCTTGCAACTTGTTAGCTACACAAAAAGAGACAATACACACCTTTCTCAAACCACTTTAATATTTAATGAATGCAAATCCAGATTAAATCCAACCTAATCTACTGAGGGAAAGATTAGATCTATCACAAGCGAGTATCAATCAATTAATGCACAAGAATTGGAAGGGTAAAAGCATACTAATCTATATTAATCAATGGATAATAGTACATCAATAATGTACGCATACCTTGAGTTGTGAAATAAGTGCTCCTTTGACCCTTTCTCCGGCTCCTCCCTAGCCCTCACACAAGCAAGGCTAACCTGATATGATGGTTGATCTCTACAGAAGATCTCCTCTATCATTTTTGCAACATGTACATGTAAATGATTCCTCCTCCTCTTGCCCATGGGATGCCTTATTTATAAGATTGGTTGAGGAGGCTAGTGGATGCTTCTAGATATATAGAACTTAGTGAACCTTGACTGGATTGAGAGTTCCCAAGCTCATATCATGAGAGAAACAAATCAAATGTTGTTGATCTCCTCGAAGCTCACCAAATATAGAAGGTACAGGGGTGGTCACATGATGGAAATAACACAACCATGGACCGGTTGTGGGCTTCCAGTGATACAACTAGCGACTAGTTGTTCTTTGTGAAACAGTTGGGGCACTAGTGCCCTAAAAAATAACTAAAAACTAGAGAAAAAGAGTGTGTCTCAACAATGATTCATCAATGGGTCCTCCATGTGTCCCTACGGTGTAAAATAAGGCTATAATAGCAAGAACTCAATGCCCACATCCTTCCAAGTCAGTGATAAAGAATGATTGTATCTTTAGAAAGAATGCTTATGAGGGATAAACTAAGTACACAATATTAAATGGGTTTTGCAAGATGAATTTGCTAATCATCATCAATCTATTTCTTAATTACGTCGAAATGTGTACACCTGTTGATAATGGGCACAATTAATGATCTTTTAATCTTAAATTATAATCTGATGGCTAAGCATTGAAGATGCTGGCATATTCTTAGTCGTCCTCCAAAATCAATGCATCATATTTATTGTTGATAACTTCCTTGCATTTATGAAGGCAATCGTTAACATGTTTACTTTTTTACATTTACCTAATAACATTATAAATTTACTGTAAAAATATATAATTGCTAAGTTCATATGATTAAGGAGGATTAATATCTATGCAAACCATGTTTATATCATTAAGAAACATTATGCACACATTTCATTTTGGTGGCACTCATTCATTTCTGATATCTGAAAGGTCGTTTGATGCCACGACCTGCCCGGACGTTCAATATTCACCTGGCATAATCCATAATGCACTCAAATCATACCATACCTTGGGTGCGCATGGGGTAATTTCTGTCGTGTTGTTTATGTGCGCTCTGTGTTGGAGTCGGCGCAATCACGGCTCTTGTTCTGGATGGAAACCATGTCAAGCCGCTTCGTCTTGATGTGCACTATGTACCCAATTTCTTGTTGGGCTTCTTCCCATAGAGTGAAGGCCTTCTCCATCATTGCAGTGTAGTATTCTTTTGTGTTGTTTATGTGCACTCTGTGTTGGACTCGGCTCAACCACGACCATGCTGAGGGTAAGAACTATTTTTCGATATTTATTATTATATGTTTACATGCATGGTAGATCTTCTGATCACTATTAGTCTAACTGACAAGCAATCCACATTGGGTATGTTCAGGGCCAGTATGGGAGCACAATGTTAGTCCATTAGGTTCGATCTATTCCATTCAGGGGGCCATGTTGAGGGTAAGAACTATTTTTCGATATTTATTATTATAGGTTTACATGCATGGTAGATCTTTTGATCACTATTAGTCTAACTGACAAGCAATCCACATTGGGTACGTTCAAGGCCAGTATGGGGTCTATCTATTGTTTATTCTTTGTGTTGGCATTCTTATATTTACAATTAAATTAATAGGAATCGGCGTATTGTGATTGGATATTAATGCAGAGTGCAATTCAAGGTCTTCATATCGGTGTTCCGCAACTTCAGCAAGTATGTGTTCATATCGTTGTTAGGCAACTTGGGCAAGTTTATTTTAATTAAGTGAGCCGCAGATGAGTCAGCTGTGCTAGTAAGTTTATTTTGAATTTATTGAATAATCTATTTCTGGATTTGAACTTGTGACCTCTTAGAAGAAAACACATGTTCTTAACCATTAAGCACATTAAAACTGTATATATTCCATAAACATCAATCATGATAATATATGTACAATATCACATTAGTGAAACTAATTCGTCGTAAGAGTTTTGATCGTGTTAGAATTCATTTGTGCAAATATTCATTTGGATTGGACGAATTATTTCGTCAGATACTGCCGCCCCGAAGTCGAGAATGCAATTAGAAAATGGACTAACCTTTTCCCTGTTTGACAAACATTCGAATCGAGGGAAGTTGGGAAACTTCATTTGAAGAAATAAATATTCAAATCTATGGTGCCAGCTATCTTCCAGTGAAGCTATCACTTTCTGAAATCAAATACGGTTGGTATGAATGCCACGTATCAGTTTAATTTCATTCGTAAGTTGATAAGGGTGGGTGTGTGGTCCATCTCTCGATGTTTGACTCTGAGGAGTTGTGATTTTACAATCCAAGATGAGTATTCTGTATGGTTTGGAAAGGAACAATCCCATCATAAAGCGTTCAAACTGAGCTTTCGAAAATCACCATCGGTTTAATAATTGATGGAAAAAAACACGCCTCCTACGAAGATATCTAAAGCCATTCAATCCAGTCAACCATTCCGTCCAGGCCGCCTTTACTTTAATCTATTTACGGAACCGACAGCCTTTTCCTTTTCCGCAAGCGTCCATAGAGTGAGCTCGCAATCACTTTTGGAATAGTTCCCTCACAAAACAAAGAAAATAGTAGAATTAATTATTGAGAATTCCCAATGGAGTGCGTTAACTCGGCTTCAGAGTTACTTTCAGCAGTGAGTTACTTCTTCAGCAGTGGTTTGTTTTGAAATTTTCAGTTAATTTAGTAATCTGATCAATTTTGTTTTTGAGTATTCGGGTTGGTTTAAAATGGGGTAAAACCTATAGGGTAAGGTTTTGAAATGCATGAAAATGGGGTAAAACCTATAAGGTAAGGTTTTGTAAGGTTTTGAAATGCATGAAAATGGGGTAAAACCTATAGGGTAAGGTTTTGAAATGCATGAAAAATTGATCCATGAGAAACTTAAACTATCTCTGAAAATCTGACAGGATTCAGGTTCATTTTTTTGGCTTAAAAAAAAAATCTGTTTGCTCGCCAATTAACCTACTCCATTTCCAATAGCAACAAAATCTGGCAATATTCAGAACCATTTTTTTTTTCATAAAAAACAGATCTATTTATTCCCGAGTTAGCATACTCCATTTCCAATAACAGCCGTTCAAGTTTAACGCAAGGTGACTTCAAGCATTACTTCCGGTCCTCCATCTATTTCACGACATTCAAAACTGATGGCATGTATTAATTATTGAGAATGATTGTATTTGTGGTCAATTCTTTTGTTTTCCCTTTCCTTGAAACCACGTTAAAGTGCCCGTCCTCCTTTTAAGATAGAGGTGGACGAGGCGGGACGAGTGGGACAGGTTT